>JBBBDQ010029068.1:20000-32500 GCA_037127315.1 Ascarosepion bandense | reverse complement strand
AGTGCTTAATATATTTATTCAGCACAATATCCGGTACTAAGGAATATATAAAACACATTGAAAAGTAGAATACGGGTGTAATTATGTATCATCGAGGTGAATGATACACAGAGGAAGAATAAGTGCTTAATATATTTATTCGACACAATATCCGGTACTAAGGAATATATAAAACACATTGAAAAGTAGAATACGGGTGTAATTATGTATCATCGAGGTGAATGATACACAGAGAAGAATAAGTGCTTAATATATTTATTCGACACAATATCCGGTACTAAGGAATATGGCAAAAAACACATTGAAAAGTAGAATACGGGTGTAATTATGTATCATCGAGGTGAATGATACACAGAAAAGAATAAGTGCTTAATATATTTATTCAGCACAATATCCGGTACTAAGGAATATATAAAACACATTGAAAAGTAGAATACGGGTGTAATTATGTATCATCGAGGTGAATGATACACAGAAAAGAATAAGTGCTTAATATATTTATTCAACACAATATCCGGTACTAAGGAATATATAAAACACATTGAAAAGTAGAATACGGGTGTAATTATGTATCATCGAGGTGAATGATACACAGAAAAGAATAAGTGCTTAATATATTTATTCAGCACAATATCCGGTACTAAGGAATATATAAAACACATTGAAAAGTAGAATACGGGTGTAATTATGTATCATCGAGGTGAATGATACACAGAGAAGAATAAGTGCTTAATATATTTATTCGACACAACATCCGGTACTAAGGAATATATAAAACACATTGAAAAGTAGAATACGGTAATTATGTATCATCGAGGTGAATGATACACAGAGAAGAATAAGTGCTTAATATATTTATTCGACACAATATCCGGCACTAAGGAATATATAAAACACATTGAAAAGTAGAATACGGGTGTAATTATGTATCATCGAGGTGAATGATACACAGAAAGAATAAGTGCTTAATATATTTATTCAGCACAATATCCGTACTAAGGAATATATAAAACACATTGAAAAGTAGAATACGGGTGTACTATGTATCATCGAGAATGATACACAGAAAAGAATAAGTGCTTAATATATATTCAACACAATATCCGGTACTAAGGAATATATAAACACATTGAAAAGTAGAATACGGTGTAATTATGTATCATCGAGGTGAATGACACAGAAAAGAATAAGTGCTTAATATATTTATTCAGCACAATATCCGGTACTAAGGAATATATAAAATACATTGAAAAGTAGAATACGGGTGTAATTATGTATCATCGAGGTGAATGATACACAGAGAAGAATAAGTGCTTAATATATTTATTCGACACAATATCCGGTACTAAGGAATATATAAAACACATTGAAAAGTAGAATACGGTAATTATGTATCATCGAGGTAAATGATACACAGAGAAGAATAAGTGCTTAATATATTTATTCGACACAATATCCGGTACTAAGGAATATATAAAACACATTGAAAAGTAGAATACGGGTGTAATTATGTATCATCGAGGTGAATGATACACAGAAAAGAATAAGTGCTTAATATATTTATTCAGCACAATATCCGGTACTAAGGAATATATAAAACACATTGAAAAGTAGAATACGGTGTAATTATGTATCATCGAGGTGAATGATACACAGGAAAGAATAAGTGCTTAATATATTTATTCAACACAATATCCGGTACTAAGGAATATATAAAACACATTGAAAAGTAGAATACGGGTGTAATTATGTATCATCGAGGTGAATGATACACAGAAAAGAATAAGTGCTTAATATATTTATTCAGCACAATATCCGGTACTACAAGGAATATATAAAACACATTGAAAAGTAGAATACGGTGTAATTATGTATCATCGAGGTGAATGATACACAGAAAAGAATAAGTGCTTAATATATTTATTCAACACAATATCCGGTACTAAGGAATATATAAAACACATTGAAAAGTAGAATACGGGTGTAATTATGTATCATCGAGGTGAATGATACACAGAAAAGAATAAGTGCTTAATATATTTATTCAGCACAATATCCGGTACTAAGGAATATATAAAACACATTGAAAAGTAGAATACGGTAATTATGTATCATCGAGGTGAATGGACAGAAAAAGAATAAGTGCTTAATATATTTATTCAACACAATATCCGGTACTAAGGAATATATAAAACACATTGAAAAGTAGAATACGGTGTAATTATGTATCATCGAGGTGAATGATGTACAGAAAAGAATAAGTGCTTAATATATTTCTGGTCTAACACAATATCCGGTACTAAGGAATATATAGAACACATTGAAAGTAGAATACGGGTGTAATTATGTATCATCGAGGTGAATGATACACAGAAAAGAATAAGTGCTTAATATATTTATTCAGCACAATATCCGGTACTAAGGGAATATATAAAACACATTGAAAAGTAGAATACGGGTGTAATTATGTATCATCGAGGTGAATGATACACAGAAAAGAATAAGTGCTTAATATATTTATTCAACACAATATCCGGTACTAAGGAATATATAAAACACATTGAAAAGTAGAATACGGGTGTAATTATGTATCATCGAGGTGAATGATACACAGAAAAGAATAAGTGCTTAATATATTTATTCAACACAATATCCGGTACTAAGGAATATATAAAACACATTGAAAAGTAGAATATTGGTGTAATTATGTATCATCGAGGTGAATGATACACAGAAAGAATAAGTGCTTAATATATTTATTCAGCACAATATCCGGTACTAAGGAATATGAGAACCACATTGAAAAGTGAGAATACTAAGGTATCATATCATCGAGGTACTGACACAACAGAGAAGGTTAAAGGCTTAGTTGTTTATTGACTCAGTTCAGCACTAAGGAATATAAACACATTGAAAAAGTAGACCACAGAAGAATTATATCATCGAGGTGAATGAACACAGAAGAATAAATGCTTAATAATAATTATCTGCCATTATCCGTAATTAAGAATATATAAAACACATTGAAAAGTAGAATTTTGGCGTAATTATGTATCATCGAGGTGAATGATACACAGAGAAGAATAAGTGCTTAATATATTTATTCGACACAATATCCGGTACTAAGGAATATATAAAACACATTGAAAAGTAGAATACGGGTGTAATTATGTATCATCGAGGTGAATGATACACAGAAAAGAATAAGTGCTTAATATATTTATTCAACACAATATCCGGTACTAAGGAATATATAAAACACATTGAAAAGTAGAATACGGGTAATTTTATGTATCATCGAGGTGAATGATACACAGAAAAAGAATAAGTGCTTAATATATTTATTCAGCACAATATCCGGTACTAAGGAATATATAAAACACATTGAAAAGTAGAATACGGTTGTAATTATGTATCATCGAGGTGAATGATACACAGAGATACAATAAGTGCTTAATATATTTATTCTGACACAATATCCGGTACTAAGGAATATATAAAACACATTGAAAAGTAGAATACGGTGTAATTATGTATCATCGAGGTGAATGATACACAGATAAGAATAAAAGCTAATATATTTATTCGACACAATATCCGGTACTAAGGAATATATAAAACACATTGAAAAGTAGAATACGGGTGTAATTATGTATCATCGAGGTGAATGATACACAGAAAAGAATAGGTGCTCAATATATTTATTCAACACAATATCCGGTACTAAGGAATATATAAAACACATTGAAAAGTAGAATACGGGTGTAATTATGTATCATCGAGGTGAATGATACACAGAGAAGAATAAGTGCTTAATATATTTATTCAACACAATATCCGGTACTAAGGAATATATAAAACACATTGAAAAGTAGAATACGGTGTAATTATGTATCATCGAGGTGAATGATACACAGAAAAGAATAAGTGCTAATATATTTATTCAACACAATATCCGTACTAAGGAATATATAAAACACATTGAAAAGTAGAATACGGTGTAATTATGTATCATCGAGGTGAATGATACACAGAAAAGAATAGGTGCTCAATATATTTATTCAACACACAATATCCGGTACTAAGGAATATATAAAACACATTGAAAAGTAGAATACGGTGTAATTATGTATCATCGAGGTGAATGATACACAGAGAAGAATAAGTGCTTAATATATTTATTCAACACAATATCCGGTACTAAGGAATATATAAAACACATTGAAAAGTAGAATACGGTGTAATTATGTATCATCGAGGTGAATGATACACAGAAAAGAATAAGTGCTTAATATATTTATTCAACACAATATCCGGTACTAAGGAATATATAAAACACATTGAAAAGTAGAATACGGGTGTAATTATGTATCATCGAGGTGAATGATACACAGAAAAGAATAGGTGCTCAATATATTTATTCAACACAATATCCGGTACTAAGGAATATATAAAACACATTGAAAAGTAGAATAGCGAGGTAATTATGTATCATCGAGGTGAATGATACACAGAGAAGAATAAGTGCTTAATATATTTATTCAACACAATATCCGGTACTAAGGAATATATAAAACACATTGAAAAGTAGAATACGGGTGTAATTATGTATCAATGAGGTGAATGATACACAGAAAGAATAAGTGCTTAATATATTTATTCAACACAATATCCGGTACTAAGGAATATATAAAACACATTGAAAAGTAGAATACGGGTGTAATTATGTATCATCGAGGTGAATGATACACAGAGAAGAATAAGTGCTTTCATTATTCAACACAATATCCGGTACTATGAATATATAAAACACATTGAAAAGTAGAATACGGGTGTAATTAGGTATCATCGAGGTGAATGATACACAGAGAAGAATAAGTGCTTAATATATTTATTCAACACAATATCCGGTACTAAGGAATATATAAAACACATTGAAAAGTAGAATACGGGTGTAATTATGTATCATCGAGGTGAATGATACACAGAAAAGAATAAATGCTTAATATATTTATTCAGGCACAATATCCGGTACTAAGGAAATATATAAAACACATTGAAAGTAGAATACGGGTGTAATTATGTATCATCGAGGTGAATGATACATAGAAAAGAATAGGTGCTTAATATATTTATTCAACACAATATCCGGTACTAAGGAATATATAAAACACATTGAAAAGTAGAATACGGGTGTAATTATGTATCATCGAGGTGAATGATACACAGAAATAAGAATAAGTGCTTAATATATTTATTCAGCACAATATCCGGTACTAAGGAATATATAAAACACATTGAAAAGTAGAATACGGTGTAATTATGTATCATCGAGGTGAATGATACACAGAGAAGAATAAGTGCTTAATATATTTATTCAACACAACATCCGGTACTAAGGAATATATAAAACACATTGAAAAGTAGAATACGGGTGTAATTATGTATCATCGAGGTGAATGATACACAGAAAAGAATAAGTGCTTAATATATTTATTCAGCACAATATCCGGTACTAAGGAATATATAAAACACATTGAAAAGTAATTATGGTAGTAATTATGTATCATCGAGGTGAATGATACACAGAGAAGAATAAGTGCTTAATATATTTATTCAACACAATATCCGGTACTAAGGAATATATAAAACACATTGAAAAGTAGAATATTATAATTATGTATCATCGAGGTGAATGATACATGAGAAGAATAAGTGCTTAATATATTTATTCGACACAATATCCGGTACTAAGGAATATATAAAACACATTGAAAAGTAGAATACGGGTGTAATTATGTATCATCGAGGTGAATGATACACAGAAAGAATAAGTGCTTAATATATTTATTCAGCACAATATCCGGTACTAAGGAATATATAAAACACATTGAAAAGTAGAATACGGGTGTAATTATGTATCATCGAGGTGAATGATACACAGAAAGAATAAGTGCTTAATATATTTATTCAGCACAATATCCGGTACTAAGGAATATATAAAACACATTGAAAAGTAGAATACGGTGTAATTATGTATCATCGAGGTGAATGATACACAGAAAAGAATAAGTGCTTAATATATTTATTCAGCACAATATCCGGTACTAAGGAATATATAAAACACATTGAAAAGTAGAATACGGTGTAATTATGTATCATCGAGGTGAATGATACACAGAGAAGAATAAGTGCTTAATATATTTATTCAACACAATATCCGTACTAAGGAATATATAAAACACATTGAAAAGTAGAATACGGGTGTAATTATGTATCATCGAGGTGAATGATACACAGAGAAGAATAAGTGCTTAATATATTTATTCGACACAATATCCGGTACTAAGGAATATATAAAACACATTGAAAAGTAGAATACGGGTGTAATTACGTATCATCGAGGTGAATGATACACAGAAAAGAATAAGTGCTTAATATATTTATTCGACACAATATCCGGTACTAAGGAATATATAAAACACATTGAAAAGTAGAATACGGTACTAGGTATCATCGAGGTGAATGATACACAGAAAAGAATAAGTGCTTAATATATTTATTCAACACAATATCCGGTACTAAGGAATATATAAAACACATTGAAAAGTAGAATACGGGTGTAATTATGTATCATCGAGGTGAATGATACACAGAAAGAATACGCTTAATATATTTATTCAACACAATATCCGGTACTAAGGAATATATAAAACACATTGAAAAGTAGAATACGAGTGTAATTATGTATCATCGAGGTGAATGATACACAGAGAAGAATAAGTGCTTAATATATTTATTCAACACAATATCCGGTACTAAGGAATATATAAAACACATTGAAAAGTAGAATACGGGTGTAATTATGTATCATCGAGGTGAATGATACACAGAAAAGAATAGGTGCTCAATATATTTATTCAACACAATATCCGGTACTAAGGAATATATAAAACACATTGAAAATTAGAATACGGGTGTAATTATGTATCATCGAGGTGAATGATACACAGAAAAGAATAGGTGCTCAATATATTTATTCAACACAATATCCGGTACTAAGGAATATATAAAACACATTGAAAAGTAGAATACGGGTGTAATTATATATCATCGAGGTGAATGATACACAGAAAAGAATAAGTGCTTAATATATTTATTCAGCACAATATCCGGTACTAAGGAATATATAAAACACATTGAAAAGTAGAATACGGGTGTAATTATGTATCATCGAGGTGAATGATACACAGAAAAGAATAAGTGCTTAATATATTTATTCAACACAATATCCGGTACTAAGGAATATATAAAACACATTGAAAAGTAGAATACGGGTGTAATTATGTATCATCGAGGTGAATGATACACAGAAAAGAATAAGTGCTTAATATATTTATTCAACACAATATCCGGTACTAAGGAATATATAAAACACATTGAAAAGTAGAATACGGGTGTAATTATGTATCATCGAGGTGAATGATACACAGAAAAGAATAAATGCTTAATATATTTATTCAACACAATATCCGGTACTAAGGAATATATAAAACACATTGAAAAGTAGAATACGGGTGTAATTATGTATCATCGAGGTGAATGATACACAGAAAAGAATAGGTGCTCAATATATTTATTCAACACAATATCCGGTACTAAGGAATATATAAAACACATTGAAAAGTAGAATACGGGTGTAATTATGTATCATCGAGGTGAATGATACACAGAAAAGAATAAGTGCTTAATATATTTATTCAACACAATATCCGGTACTAAGGAATATATAAAACACATTGAAAAGTAGAATACGGGTGTAATTATGTATCATCGAGGTGAATGATACACAGAAAAGAATAAGTGCTTAATATATTTATTCAACACAATATCCGGTACTAAGGAATATATAAAACACATTGAAAAGTAGAATACGGGTGTAATTATGTATCATCGAGGTGAATGATACACAGAAAAGAATAGGTGCTCAATATATTTATTCAACACAATATCCGGTACTAAGGAATATATAAAACACATTGAAAAGTAGAATACGGGTGTAATTATGTATCATCGAGGTGAATGATACACAGAAAAGAATAGGTGCTCAATATATTTATTCAACACAATATCCGGTACTAAGGAATATATACAAAATATACAGAATAATAAGTTACAAACAAGACAAAACTTACGAGAAAAACAGAGGAGGGTCTAAATGGAGAATATTCGATGAAGTAAATCATTCCGAATATTAATCTACCTGTTCTAACTTATTAAAAATCGACTCTTGAAATACTTACTCTTAGACTGTTTCAGGCTAAGAGCCAGTCCATCCGTTAGAATGCTGAAAGGTTGCTAACTACTCTACAAATCTTTCCTTTGAAATTTTATATCCCTTGGACGATATATTTCTGTCTTTTAGGGTCTATTTCCATAGTACCTGTTGGTATTCATTTTCGCTTACTTGAGCGATTCTGCTACACTGTTTGAGGCCTAGGTAAGTCGACCATGTCGTAAATCACCATCATAGGTTCCTCCCTGCGTTGATCTGCGATCGCCGTATATAATTTTTTATTTGATTTAAATGTGTCTTAATAATCCATTTTAGATATTTTATAAAGTACAGCACTTTGTAATTCTTTTATCAATGATTCCTTCTTCCCACATTGATTTTCCCAACTTATAATTTTAAAAATATTTTTTCTAGGGGGGGGGGTTGCAGTATATACCTTCGGTATTTCTTCTTATCGAATACCGAACTAATTTTGGGCGCACACATGAGTTCGGCTGAAGCCATTTCTAACCTTGCATTTACATTAGGTGTTATGCTATATATATGGACAAAAAACTTTTCTAATTTATCGTTCACGGTTTCAATTCCGCTTGACTTTTATCTGCTCTTTTGAACACATCAAAAAATCTTTCCGCCATTCTGTTTGACCTTGGGTAGTAGGGTGGGGATTTTAGGTGTAAGATTAAATGAATTTTAGAAAAACATTTTCGAAATATTTTGAAGAAAATTGTGTACCATTTTCGGACACGATAGTCTCTTCTACGCCGAATCTAACGAATTCCTAGAAAAGAATCTATCGATATGATTCTACGAGTTAGCATTTTACGGTTAAAAACTTCTAGCCACTTAGTGAAGCTGTCAATCAAAATAAAGTAATAAGGCCCCTTTTTTGGCCTAGCATAGTCAATATGTATTCCTGACCGTCCCTCATCCGTCTTTGGCCTGTGACGCCTTTGCTACCAACGCACAGTTTTTGCAAGTTTTACAAGATTTTCAATTTCTTTGTCCTTGCCATGCCCATAGAAGTAACTCCTCATCAGAGTTTTAATATTTGATGTTCCCAGATGTCCGATAAGTAAATCTTTCAAGATTTCTTTTGTTAAAGCTGCTGGTATTACCACACGTTCTCCATATAACAATATAGCTTTACATATACAGTAGCAAAAATATTATCCCATTTATTTTTCTTCTGGTCCATTAACTTATTATTTTTCTCTGTAACGAATTTATCAAATTTTTCTTTGGAACTTATTTCTTTCAACGTGACTGGTAGTTCTTTTACAATGTTAAACGAAAAGATTTTAATATCCATTTCGGAACTCAGTGAAGCAATTACTGTCTCTCTAATGGCTCTCTTATTTTTTAAATTAACTTAGACAAACTATCATATATTTTCTTACATGGTCAAAACTCCATTTTGAAAAAGTAATTTAACAAAATGGTTCCCTATCTTTGTAGGCGATTAGCTGAATATGTAGTAATTTTTTTTTTAGCCAAATATAGAAAATGGTGGACGATGGTCGGTTTCGTGGGTGAATTGTCTTCCATGTATATATTTGTTGAGTTTCTTAACAGAAAATATCAGACCTAACCCCTTTTTCATATTGGGAATTAGTTACTTCCTAAAGCAAAATCCTAGAAACATGATGTTACGGATTTTAACTGACCGTCCTTTTCTTTGTGTAAGAGTGCGGCTCTTAAACCCAGATTACTAACATCGCTTGCAACATAAACCTCCTTAGTAGGGCCATAGCGTGTGAGAGTTAAGTCTGACGTTAATGCTGTTTTTAAGTTATCGAAAGCCTTTTGACAATCGACCGACCAGTTCCATTTTATGTCTTTTTTAAGGAGTTTGTTTAATAGTGCTCTAAATGTGTGCATATTTGAAATATAATTGCTATAATGATTTGCTAAACCTACAAATTATTGTAGGGAAAATACATTTGTTAAAGTAGACATGTTTTTCTTGCGTTCGCAGGGTTAGGATCAGGTCTCCTATAATTTGTCGGAAATAATTGCGCAACTTGACCCACACAAAGCGAGCGGCGGTGACGGAATCCCAGTCATAGTACTGAAGAAATGTGCCCCAGAACTCTCCTCTGTCCTCTCCAAACTCTATAACCTCTGCCTATCTTCTTCCTGCTTTCCTGTCTGTTGGAAGTCCTCCTGCGTAGTACCTATATTTAAGAATTCTGGCGAACCCTCAGACCCCGCCAATTACCGTCCTATTAGTCTCCTTCCAATATTTGGCAAAGTTTTCGAAGCCATTATCAACGCCGAGGTGATTCAGCATCTCATGGCCAACGGGCTTCTCTCTGACAAACAGTATGGGTTTCGCTTCACCAGGTCTACTGCTGATATGCTAACGACCATTACCGAATACATATACCAGGCATTTGACAAGAATGGTGAAGCCCGAACCGTTGCCTTGGATATCTCCAAAGCATTCGACAGGGTCTGGCATGCTGGCCTCTTGTGCAAACTGCGGAGCTACGGGATAACTGGACATCTGTTTGACCTCATCCAGTCTTTCCTCTCTAACCGCACATTGAAGGTGGTATTAAATGGGCATGCCTCCCAAAACTACCAGACGAACGCGGGCGTCCCTCAAGGTTCTATCCTAGGTCCCACGCTCTTTCTGATCTACATTAATGATCTCCCCGACGCCATTAGATCCCAAGTTGGCATGTATGCCGATGACACAACAATCTACTCTCGCATCGATCAAAAACCTGGTGTGGACGACAAAGTGAACCTCGCTTCCGTACTTGAAAAGGACCTCCAATCCGTAGTGGCTTGAGGGTAGGAAATGGATAGTAAATTTCAATGCCTCTAAAACGAAGCTGTTACCATAGACAATCGCATCTACCTCCCATTAGCATGGGACAGGCTAGCCTCCCAGAGAGTAAAATACTACGCCTCCTTGGCCTTACACTTTCGGCGGACCTCAAATGGAATGACTATATCGAATCCATTGCCAAATCTGCTGCTATAAAAGTCGGCTCTCCGTGCAGGGCCCGGAAGTTTTTCCCACCTGAATCTATTCTGTTCATATACAAATCTACCATCCGCCCGTGTATTGAATATTGCTGCCATATCTGGTCGGGTGCCCCTGCTGCTCTCCTTGGACTTCTTGACAAAATACAAAGGAGGATCTGTAACGTGGTTTATACTGACTTGGCAGACCGGCTGCAGCCGCTCTCACACCGGCGTGATGTGGCTTCCCTGTGCCTCTTCTACAAGTACTTTCATGGCTTCTGCTCCGATGAGCTTAGATTACTGGTGCCGCCTAAGCACGAATTTACACGAGATACTAGATTAGCAACTAGGTCCCACCCTTTTACAGTTAAACAAATAAGATGTAACCGTAAATTCTACTCCAACAGCTTCTTTTCTCGCGCTTCCCGCCTGTGGAACTCCCTTCCACAAGTCTGCTTTCCCGACAGTTACAATCTCCAGGTGTTTAAATGTAGGGTCAATAGACACCTCCTATCACACTAACCCCCAACTATTCTCACAACACTCTCATCTACCCAACCCTCATTCTCGGTATCCTTACCCGCCTATCACCCACCCTCTGTCATTTCCTATATTTAATCAGCCTTTCTCCACTCTACGTAGCCCCCTGCACAGTAGTGGCAGTGACATGCCTTGCTCGGGGTGAAACGCTTATTAAAAAAAAAAAAAATGCTTGATTTCTGGTAAGAAAAAATTCGTATGTTTTAATACTCAGCTTAAATCCAAACTCATCTTTTTCTTCTAAAACTTCCTTTACATACCGTGTATGTTCTTTTTGTATTTACTTTATTTACTAATACATCGTCTAGATATGCAGTTTCCAAATCTAGCCCACTAAGCATGATGTCGATATATATTGCTGCGGCTACCTTTATTTCAAAGACTAGTCAATTAAATTTGTAGATCCCTTAATGTGTGCTGATAGTATTTCAGCACATTTTTCATCGACTGGTATTTGCAGATATGCCCCAATAAATCCAGCTTTGAAAATATCTGACCTCCATTTAATTTTGAAAAAATTTCATCTGCCGATAAGAAAGGATAATTTGTTTCAAACATTAGTTTAGTCCTGTATAATCAGCACAAACCTTTATCTTTTTTTTCTTTTTTGCATATACGGTCGGGACTACAATATGTTTTTTTGATTACTCCCAATTTCTCCAACCGTTCAAGTTCTTTGTCAATA
>JBBBDQ010029068.1:0-15000 GCA_037127315.1 Ascarosepion bandense | reverse complement strand
TGTTTTTGTGCCTTCTTTCTTGCTGTCTATCTTTCTTTCTCTTATTGGCAAAAAGACAAGGTTGCTTAATAATTCGTTCTGTCATTTCCATTTGTTAATCATAATCCATAAATTTCGTTGTTCTGTTTCACTTTCACATTCGGTACAAGTTCTCTCTCTCTCTCTCTGTGTCTCTCTCTCTCTCTCCCACTCTCTCTCTTTCACTCACTTTCTCTACTTTTCGCGTTTGCCTCCTGTCTGTCACATTTCATCCGTTTATTTCTTGGACGTACCTTTCTACAGTAATTATTTTTTCACTCGATTATTTTTGCTTTTCATACTTTTGCCTTCACTTATTTATTTCAGCTTACATGGCCTTGCGCAGAAATTTAGAACGAAACAGTGTAGCAATGGAGTTAAAAAGTCAGACGATATCGAGAAAAAAAGAGAGAAAGAGAGAGAGAGAGAGAAAAAGAAAAGGTAAAGAACAAGGTAAAAAAACGTCAAAGAAACGGAAAGGAAAAAAGATAAAAAAGGGGAAAAAAAGAATGGAATTTTGAAAGCGTTACAAATAAAATAAAAAATTTGGAAACCAATAAATAATAATCAGATCTTTATACATCGAATACCGATGCAGAGATTTAAACCTATTATCCATTGCGCATGTGCAAACTGAAACAACGCGCCTTTGTGACCCTTCATCAAAACCATACGTAGTTGCCATGGTGACTGCAATGAATTTTTCTGTAACCGGTGCCATCCCTACAATAGCTACTGCTGCACGTGAAAAACTTCCATACTCCACTCACAAACAAATTCATTGGCATTGAAAGTACTTTGATTACCAGTAACTCGACCTACTCACAATACGGCTATCACCGCACAACAATTGTAAGAAGTGATGTGTACCAAGTAGTAACGCTATCTAGACTTTTCTTCTTTCTGACGAAACACCAGTAAGACCAGCTTAAAACTCCACGCCATTTTGAAACAATATGAAAGATTTTGTGGCTATCCAGGCAGCTGGAAATTTAAGAATAATTGTTTTCACTTGATCTCTAACAAATGTGAGGCTTACCGTAATAATACCGTGCCCTTAAGCATCTTGTTGCTTCTGCGCAGTGAGTGTTTCGTACGAGTACACTACATTTATCAGAAGACTTAGTCATTAAATAACAATCGGAAACATTTCAGATAAACCCCAAAATTCTCAATGAAACTCCGTGTCTGGAACGTCTGTTGCGATCAGACTTAGGGATGTTGCATATACAAACCGAGGCTGCTACGAAAATGGTCGGTTCATTGTTCAATTCCAGAAAGTAAGTGACTCCTTATGTCATACTCCAATGTATGTGTGATTAGCGTAATGATAACGGCTCGAAATGATAAGTCTGAGAGCAGAGTTCAAATGCCAGGTTGGTTCATTGGGTTCACTTATACGTAAATATCATTTGGAAAAGATATACATCGAGCTTCCCCATTATGAGTTAAATGGTAAGACTTGTATCTCTAAAAATCATTTTTATTCTCCAAAAAGTATTAATGCAGCATTCAGTCAGTCTTTTAATTGCCAAACGTGATATACGCTTTGGGCGATCATGTCTCGAAAGAGACATGACTGACTGGGAAGAAAATTATCCTGCGGTAGGTTGCCATTGCTTTCTGCGGTAGACTGGTTGCCAGCCAAGGCTATAGAACCCAATCTGTCCTCTTAATTAATCCATAACTGGAGAGAATACCAAGGGTATTTGTGCGTAAGTGAATGCAAGGTATTCAACAAGATTTCGAACTCGGCTCCCCGATTTGTTGTTCCCAATCGATATCTACTGCACCAAAATGATATGGCAGTAGTACCTTATTTTTGGTTTGATCAGGCTCTTGTAAAAATAGAACATGGTGGATTTATTTATTTTTTACAGCTTACTAACTACTGTGTTTTTTTAAACTGAAAGAGTTTTTAGATTTTAAAAAAAAGTATTATTTTTAAAATCTAAAACCTCTTTCCGTGTTAAAAAATACAGAAGTTGGAAAGCCATAAAAAAAAACCCTGTCATGCTCTAATTTCACAAGAGCTTGATCAAATCAAAAATAGGGTACTGCTGCCATGTTTGGTTGTCTATTCACTTGAAGATGTTAAGGTTTTACGGGAAAGCTTCCACCCGGAAACTTGTTCCTATAAAATAAATGTTCATGCGAAAAAACTTTCTTTTTTTAATTTTATACTCAGGAGAAATAAGAATGATTCGAATCCATGAAAGTAGGATTGTGTGTCCTAGCGACAAATACCTGAATTGAATTGTAGAGCTCTTCTTAATATTTTCCGCCATAAGTTTTTCGACAAACTTTGTCATGTTGCATCTGTGGAAAAGAACTTGTCGAGTAGAAAACAAGTCATCGTCTACAAGATCACGTAACCGATATTTAAAAATGCCAAAGTCAGAAAGGGAAGGTTATGCAGTTCTAGACAAAATATGGCAGCAAGAATTAATTTTAGCTTAATCTGTAAACCAGTCTACCGCAGAAAGCAATGGCAACCTACTGCGGGATAATCTTCTTCCCAGTCAGTCATGTCTCTTTCGAGACATGATCACCCAAAGCATACATCTGTAAAGATAAAGCTTCTTAGAAGATATCAGGTACTTTCTGTACAAAAAGACTTTCTGTAATAAAAAAGAATCTAATAAAAAAGCAAGGTGAAAAATCCAAACACGTTTACCTACTAAAATAATGTTTTTAGTAATAAAACTGATAGATATAAACAGAATGAGATATACAGATATGAACAGTGATGCTAACAGACTAAAATATTTTTTAATGTCTTGGTTCTTCGCAGATTTCTTTTCTTTATTATCTGTGAAATGCCATTATTTATGGGAAACAGAGTGGTTTTTATATTAATTTCACTCTTTCTTTTTCCTTGGGAAGGATATCAATTGCTATAGATTCGTAAATGTCCTAACAACAAGAAAAGGAATATTCTTTAATAGATAATTTAAACCTGGCCTTGTTAGGGTGGTCTCCATGGCTGAAATGTTGGAAGCACACATTGGCACAAAAAATGGTTTGCCTGATGGAAAAAAAAGGATGCATGTTCAATTCCTATTGAGGGTGACATTTTTTCTTTAGTAGGACTCCTCAGTTTAAGCCGGATGTCAACGCATACACATGCACCCACTAAACATGATATTTATAGTCATTAATGTCGGATAAAAAATTCCTTTGAAAAGATACATCTATATATATATATAAATTTCTAAAATGTACACCTAAATATATAAATTTTCTAAAAATTACACCTATATATATAAATCTTTTTTAAATATCCAAACAGAGTTCAGAGTTTACCTTCTATAAGCCACTGCTATTGCCACTGCACTCTTTTACCCACAGATGGATGAAGTTAGTTCTATGTCTTTTCCGAACATATTGGCATTAAGTGAATGAAACAGAATCAACTGGGATTGGAACTTTTTAACTGTATTTGAAGCAAATTTCATTATTTTTATCAATAGATTAAATAATATTGATATTTTGTCTTTTATTTTTTCCGAGAAAACACATGGCATCTTGAAACTAGATTCAAAAGAAGCTGTGGATGACTTAAGAATGCTTACTGTCAATTAATTACCATATATGTATAATTTTTGTTCTTGTTTTGTTACTAACCTAAGTTCTCTACTAGTCGCTCTTGTAATGCACTGCGACTATGATTGTGTAAATTGTTTTTAATTATCAAATTTAGTTTCAACTTATACTAAGTTAAAACTTAGTAAACTTCAGTCTCATTTATTTTTTTTAAATTGGAGTAGATAGTACCTACTATCGCCCGGTCTCACACTCCACCCCCTTCTTTTGGACAGGAGTAGAGGTGATCGCCTTGTTTCTTGTTTAGGAAGGGGTTCCCGGTTCATCACTCTCATTTTTGGTCTTGATGTCGGTTCGGCTGGAAGCTTTTTGCAGTTGGTGAGTATGGCGGCAACGTCTCTTCATTCTGAGGGTACCGGGTTCACAGTTTCCTGGTTGCTGCTTCCGACTGGTAATTAGGAGCCCGAACTCTTGCGTAGCGTCTTGAGAGGCTGCTCTGATCAGCAGTTGAATGATATCGGGGTTCCTGTAGTGACATTTCGCGCATGGACGGGCGTCCCTGTATGAATTTCCGATGGGCAACCCCGAGGCCACATTATGCTGCAGGCGGCGCCATTCACCTTCCTTCACCTGCTGCAATTAACGACCATCTGACCCTACTCTAGACCTCTCTCTAACCACAACTATAACCAGCATGAAATTAAACAAACAAAATAGCAAGACTAAACCAGCTAGTCATAAATCGCCCAAACTTATCTGCGTTTCCTTCACAAACATACGAGGTATTCGCAGTAACTTTAATAGTGTTGAATCATTCCTTCTAACTAACTCACCCGATATCTTAGCTATATGTGAGACTAACCTTGACCCTTCTATCCCCTCTTCGGAGCTGTTCGTGCCTGGTTACCTTCCCCTCTTCAGGAAGGACTTCAATGTCCATATGCATGGGCTTGGTGTATATGTCAGCAAACAACTCCCCCTAGCAAGGGTCACATCTCTTGAATCCCTGGATCATTCCTTCATGTGCTTCCGTCTCTCACTTCTAAGCTCGGTTAGTATCTCTTCTTCCTCGACCGCTCAACCTCCTCCTCTGACTGTACAGTACTTGATTGCATCTCTACTAATATCGACAGGGCCATTTCTTCTCACCCATCTGTCCATATATTTGTGTTTGGCGATTTTAACGCCCACCACACCAAGTGGCTTGAAAACTCAGCCACCGACCTTGCTGGGATCCGCACCATGTATTTTTCAATAACCCAAGCTCTAACGCAAGTGGTGGACTTCCCCACGCGTTTCTCTAATAACCCTAACGGAAGGGACTCTTTATTCGACCTTTGCTTTACCTCCATCCCAGACTCCTGCAGTACCAGGCATCTCTGCCCCCTCGGAAAATCTGACCACGCCGTAGTCTCCGTCAACATCTCAATCCGCGCTAACTCTACCCAAGAAAACCAGACCAGCAGAATATCATACTGCTACCAGAGAGCAGACTGGGACTCGTTCCGAGACTTCCTCTGCGACGTCCCCTGGAACAACGTCTTCCATCTTCCTGTCGAAGACTGTGCCTCCGAGGTCTCCTCTTGGGTTAAGGCTGGCATCGATGCTTTTATCCCGGCCAGGAATTCCCAACTAAAATCAAATTCGTCCCCCTGGTTATCACCCGCTTGCTCGGCCGCCATTGCCCAACGGAACCATTTCTTCCGGCTCTATCGAAGCTGCTCGTCGAACCAAAACAGGCGCCTTTTCGCCTCAGCACGGAACAAGTGTAAAAAAGTACTGAACTAAGCTAAGAGAGCGTTTGCTACCAGAATGAGGCAACGCATAGCATCCTCTAAGTTTGGCTCCAAAGATCACTGGCGTCTCTGCAAAAGCGTGCTCAACAAGAACAAGACTTCAATACCCCCACTAATCAATGAGTTTGAAGTTCTAACCTACCCAGCTGACAAGGCTGCATGCTTTGCCCGTAGATTCTCCACCAATTCGACACTATTAGTCTCCTTCCGATCTTTGGCAAAGTTTTCGAAACCATTATCAACGCCGAGGTGATTCAGCATCTCACGTCCAACAGGCTTCTCTCTGACAAACAGTACGGGTTTCGCTTCACCAGGTCTACTGCTCATATGCTAACGACAATTACCGAGTACATATACCGGGCACTTGACAAGAATGGCGAAGCCCGAACCGTTGCCTTGGATATCTCCAAAGCTTTCGTCAGGGTCTGGCATGCTGGTCTCTTGTGCAAACTGCGGAGCTACGGGATAACTGGACATCTGTTTGACCTCATCCAGTCATTTCTCTCTAACCGCACATTGAAGGTGGTATTAAATGGGCAGCCTCCGGAAACTACCATACGAACGCAGGCGTCCCTCAAGGTTATATCCTAGCAACCACGCTCTTTCTGATTTACATTAATGATCTCCTCGACGCCATTAGATCCCAAGTTGGCATGTATGCCGATGACACAACAATCTACTCTCGCATCGATCAAAAACCTGGTGTGGACGACAAAGTGAACCTCGCTGCCGTACTTGAAAAGGACCTCCAATCCGTAGTGGCTTGGGGGTAGGAAATGGCTAGTAAATTTCAATGCCTCTAAAACGAAGCTGTTATCAACTAACCACCATAGACAATCGCATCTACCTCCCATTAGCATGGGACGGGCTAGCCTCCCAGTGAGTAAAATACTACGCCTCCTTGGCCTTACACTTTCGGCGGACCTCAAATGGAATGACTATATCGAATCCATTGCCAAATCTGCTGCTATGAAAGTCGGCTCTCTGGGCAGGGCCCGGAAGTTTTTCCCACCTGAATCTATTCTGCACATATACAAATCTACCATCCGCCCGTGTATTGAATATTGCTGCCATATCTAGTCGCGTTCCCCTGCTGCTCTCCTTGGGCTTCTTGACAAAATACAAAGGAGGATCTGTAACGTGGTTGATACTGACTTGGCAGACCGGCTGCAACCACTCTCTCACCGGCGTGATGTGGCTTCCCTGTGCCTCTTCTACATGTACTTTCATGGCTTCTGCTCCGATGAGCTTAGATCACTGGTGCCGCCTAAGCACGAATTTACACGAGATACTAGATTAGCAACTAGGTCCCACCCTTTTACAGTTAAACAAATAAGTTGTAAAAGTAAATTCTACTCCAACAGCTTCTTTTCTCGCGCTTCCCGCCTGTGGAACTCCCTTCCACGTGTCTGCTTTCCCGACAGCTACAATCTCCAGGTGTTTAAATGTAGGGTCAATAGACACCTATTATCACACTAACTCCCAATTATTCTCAGAACACTCTCATTTACCCAACCCTCATTCTCGTTATCCCTACCCGCCTATCACCCACCCTCTGACATTTCCTATATTTAACCATTCTCGGTATTACTACCTGCCTATCACCCACCCTCTGACATTTCCTATATTTAATCATTCTTTCTCCACTCTATGTAGCCCCCTGCGCAGTAGTGGCAGTGACATGCCTTGCTCGGGGTGAAACGCTTATAAAAAAAAAATTAAAAAAAACATACGTTGGTTATGAACATGAAGACAGTTCAGCATTGTGTAATGGTAAACAAATTTGCACACACATTCAAAGCTATAATAAAGTTGGTCCTAACTAGGTGGCTCTCAGTGATGACTTTTTTATCAATAGAAGCTAATCCTTGTAAATATCTATGTACCGCCTTCAAACTCTATGAATTGTTCTGGTAGAACTAGAACCCGAACAACTTTTGAAGAATTCCAGATTCTTGCAGTCATTATCTCCATGATTACCAAATAAAAAAAATAATAATGTGTCATAGCGGCATCACCCACAAACGGAATGAACTCTTCCAACCATTACATATACCTCCCCTCACAAGAGGTGAGAGTAGATAGCCTGGAAGTAGCCTGAGAGAGTAGCCTGAGGAGAGCGCCCTGAACTCAGCCGAGAGTCGTCTACGAACACTGCTACCATAACAATCATTACGAGTCCCATTTTGAGGGTCGAATCAGAGTATTTCTCACTAACCCGTATTATCACTCTACTAAAAAAGTTCCAAGTGTTGTATTTTCCGTTTTTAATATATATTCGTTATTTCCTATTTTGATTGTTTTTGTGTTATATTTGCTGGAAACTTTAATCGGGTCCACGACATAATGATAATTATATTAATCGTGATGGTCAATAAAAATAATGAGCTGAAGAAGTACATCGACGTCTGTTGTGGGATCTCCGCTTTGTATATGGTAATGGACTCGACTGAGAGTACATATACTCCTGCCATAGAGAGAACAAAAGCTGCCATAGAGTGGAGAGTAATCGTAGAGATACGTGCGAGTTATCGGAGAGTACCGGAACTGATACGAGAGATACCAAAGTTACCCAAAGACTACCGCATCAGAAGTCAGACTAGCTCTGAGCTCCACTCAGCTAGAATAATATACACGGATATACTATTTCCAACGACTTCATTTCAAGACTTAAATATATTTATTTCTTACTAATATTATTTCCTGGATTTACTAACCAGCGTTCAATTTGTATATTACGTTCAATATAAACTACTTTTCTATCTCCATATCTGTTTTGTTGTTTATTATTTTGTGCGGTTCCTCACTCGGGATCCACAACAATCTCAAAACTGAAGTTGCCACAATCTAGGATGTTCAGGCCTCTATAGACCGCGTTAGCAACAGCATATTGTGGTGTTGATACAAAGTCCCACATTGGCAAATTTGGAATAAAACCCATCGCTTCAGAAGTCTGCATTGCCTGCCACTGCATATATTTTGCTAGAGTTAATCTCTGTCCAGTATTGTAAAAGATGATGGAGAGCATCAATAAAGCAAGATTTCCGTTCGAAAGTCTAAACCGTACGAAGAAAGATAGTCATCATCATCATCATTACTTGACCAACTGATGGTTGGTCGGAAATGTATTGAGAGTTCCACCCCTATGCATAGCTGTACACGGATCCTGAAGCTGAGAATAGACATAATAAACTTCTTTTAATGGCTGACACAGACGAGTCGAAGTAAGGATAAAAGATTGATAGATTTCAAAGAGATAAAACATACCGATTATCGTTACATTTAAATTTTTGGAGATCGTAGCTATTAGAGAAGCAAGTAAATAGAAAAACATTTCACTGGAGGAAATTGCGAGAAAGAAACTTTTGTAGTAGAAGAGGATTGTACTTTTAACTATTCTAACTGGAAAAGTGTAGCACATAAATACCAAACTAACACGCTTAAATTCAAGTATTCTTGGGAAAAATCGTCGGAGCAGTTGTTTTGAAAATATTTTTTTTTATAAGCGTTTCACCCCGAGCAAGGCATGTCACCGCCACTACTGCGCAGGGGGCTACATAGAGTGGAGAAAGGATGATTAAATATAGGAAATGTCAGAGGGTGGGTGATAGGCGAGTAGGGATACCGAGAATGGTTAAATATAGGAAATGTCAGAGGGTGGGTGATAGGCGGGTAAGGATACCGAGCATGAGGGTTGGGTAGATTAGAGTGTTCTGAGAATAATTGGGAGTTAGTGTGATAAGAGGTGTCTATTGACCCTATATTTAAACACCTGGAGATTGTAGCTGTCGGGAAAGCAGACATGTGGAAGGGAGTTCCACAGGCGGGAAGCGCGAGAAAAGAAGCTGTTGGAGTAGAATTTATGGTTACATCTTATTTGTTTAACTGTAAAAGGGTGGGACCTCGTTGCTAATCTAGTATCTCGTATAAATTCGTGCATTTGTAGAAAAGCCAGAGTGAATCCACATGACGTCGGTGAGAAAGTGAATGAAGTCAATTACATTGCAGATCATTCTTTGGATTTTGTCGAAATCTCCGAGATGAATAGCAGGAGCACCCGACCTGGCCTGGCGACAGTATGCTGCCCGGAATCAAAACAAGTTACCTCGATATTGAGATAGTGATAAGGATGATGGTCTCAGAACAATGCCGGTGAAGTGAGTTCTTTCCTGAATACTCGGAAAATTATGCTATTTTTCTTTAACGACCTAGGCAGGTTAAAATGCTGTTTATTGCGTTGCAACAATACGAATCAGTGTCAAAAGAAAAATTAGATATTGAACACATTTAGGTGATGAGAATAATAAATAACCGGTTTATATTCTTAAGTTACGAGAGGTGACTTAAAAAAGAAACATCTAACCGTCAACCAACATCATATGCCTTGCATGATCATGATAATAACAACAACAACAACAACAACAACAACAACAATAATAATAATAATAAAGCATAACCTTAAAATTATTAAGCTTTACAATGCAGCACACAAATAAATGTAACCTTATTTATAAATTGAACTTTGTCTCTCTGTGTGTGTGTATGTGTGTGTGTCAGTGTGTGTGTATCCGTCACCTATAGACTCCGAAATGGCTGAACCGATTTTCTTGAAAATTTACACAGTTCTACTATAAGCGTCTGCGAGTGTTCTTACCTAGGTTTTGTGTCGAGATACCCCCGATAAAAATCGAAAATCGATTATCGAAAAAATCGGGTTAAAGAAGGAGTGGTCCGATTTTAATTAAATTTGATACACTCACAGACAAATACATAAGAAACGATATTCAGAAGTTTCAATGTTGCAGTTCTTACAATAGTGCAGAAAATCGATAATATATATATAAATAAGGCAAGATGTTTATGTGTGTCTGTTTATCTGCCTGTATCTGTATTTTGTTCAGCCCTTTTTTAGTTTTTGCTTCGAATTTGACTTTAAGTAGGTACAATTGTAGTTCTTAGTCTTAGCCATGATACCATTTACTCAGAGGACTCATTTAGCCTTTAGAATTCAGTTTACGACGAAAATAACTTATTTGATATCGATACCAGGAAATCAAAATTTGACTTACATCCATTCATTTTTCTTTCAGTCTACGGTTTCGCTTTAACTGGAAACAACTATTGCTTTTTAGTCTTTCGTGCCAACGTCCAAAGAGTTTGAGCCCCAGGACCATGAATTAGTTTTAAAGCTTTCATTACACCCGCGCAACGCCGGGCTGTACTACTAGTTCCGGATAAAGAAAACACTCATATGAAGCAATATCTTCATCAGCAACAAAAATTAAACATAAAAATTTAAAAACGCAGTCTCGGAGACGTGAAGATCCACCTTGGAAAAGAAAGGAGAGAAAAAGAAATCGAACAAATTAGAAGTGAAGTGAATTATTAGTACTCGATGAACTGGCAAGAGGAATAAATGTAAGAACAAGAAAAGACAGAAGAGTCGAGAGAAAATACAATATTAGAAAAGAAAATGAAGTCCTATCAACTAAAGAAAAATAAAGCAAACAATACAACTGAAAGCTCAAAGAATAAGACGCTATGAGAAAAGACCAAGATTCTACAGACAGAAAAAGGTGCAAAGAAATTTTGCAGGGAAATCGGTAAAACAGAACTGAAGTGGCAATCCCCCACAAAATGGAAAACGTTAAACAGTTCTGGGAAAAATATGGGCTTGCCATGCAGAATATAACAAAGAAGCAGGTTGGATTGCACAAGAAATAGAACGAATTAAAAATAAACCAGAAAAGGCAAGGATTCGAATCACTGAGAAAGGCGTTAAAGGTGCACTGGAAAAAGCAATGAACTGGGAATTTCCAGGAATATATAAAATTCCTAACTTTTGGCTATACTATCTAAATACAATACACAGACATCTAGCCAAAGAACCTCAAGAAACGGTTAACGATACCACTAAAATTCCTGCATGGATGCCCAAAGGAATTACATTTCTTCTCCCCAAGAATGATGACTCAAATAACCCGAAAAATTACAGACCAATTGGATGTCTTCCCACAATATACAAACTATTGACATCTATTTTAACAAAACAAACATATTAGTTCTTGGAAAGAAATGACATACTACCGCTTAATCAAAGAGGGTGCAAACGTGGCTATTACAGATGTAAAGACCAATTACTTATTAATAGAATGATCTTGGAAAACTGCTTCAATGAAAAGAAAAATCTTAGTACTGCCTGGATAGATTATCATAAGGGTATATCACATTCCTGCATCTTAAAGTCTTTAAATATGTACAAGGTACACCCGTTATTATCAATTTCGTCAAACAATGGATGTCGATAGGGAAAACAACACTTTACCTCAATCATATAAATGGAACCTATAAATCTGGTGAAATAAACATCAACAGAGGTATATTTCAGGGAGGCTCTTTGTCTCCCTTATTATTTTACATATCACTAAAAGAATTAACCAGCCAAACTAACAAGACAGAATGTGTTTGTAAAATAGATGGTTTATGTCATTTTAAGCTTAAAATGACTTAAAGTTGTATGCTAAAAATGACAATGAGCTGGAAGTTCTTCTACAAAATGTAAAAGGCTTCAGTGAAGACGTTGGAATGAAATTCAAAGCTACAGTTTTACAAAGATCGCTACAACAAGTATCTTCTATTAGCTTAGACCCTACTGTAACAATAAAAGATTTCGAGCACGAAAAAGTTTATAATATACTTAAGGGTAAATAAGAATAAAAAAATTCACTATTAGAAAATGAAAGATATAGTGCATAAAGAGTAGTATAGAAGGGTACAACTGATATTAAAAACTGAATTGAATTCTCAAAACAGAATTATGGCCATTAATAACCTTGTCATACCAGTGGCCCAATATAGTTTTAGCATCTTGAAGTGAAGTCCAAATGACATCAGACGAATGGATTTTAAGACAAGAAAGCTTCTTTCTAAGCATAAGATGCATCATCCAAAAACTCATGTAGATCGTCTATACAGATCCGGTAAAGAAGGTGGAAAAGGTCTTCTTCAGCAAGAATTGCTATACAAGACAACAATAATTGGCGTACTAACATAGATGGAAACAACGAAGGACTGGATAATACAATTAGTCAAACAACATGAAAACAGAAAGAAAAAATATTAAATTATGAAAGAAGGCAGTAAATAAAGAAAAGATTTGACAGTTCATACCTTAAAGAAAAAACATTTTTTCACAAACACAGCGCACATCTTAGAAATGATTATTTCGATGTAATATGTGTGTTTTCTTAGTATGTATCATTGTTATTTATTTATTTTTTATATACATCTATTGTGGAGAAAGTTATGACGCTATTTCTGAACTTATTGGTTGGGGCCCAGAAGTAAATGAGTATATAACATAAATTAAAAGAAATTAAAAATAATAATTCAATTGTGTTGACTCCAAATGCAGATTCTGAGATAAATATCCAGAAACATATGACCATCTTGTATCACGTTTCACAGTGTTAGCAGGAAAGAAAAGATTGAGGAAAAAACAAAAAACGAATAGGATTCATGAGGTTAAAAGATGGCGATTGCCGTTTCAATAGAATGTTTGTAGTTATTAGGGAAGTAAGTAAACGGAAGGGAAGTTTTCGGGCGTGATGTACAAAAAAAAAAGCTTGTTGGAGTAGATGTGACTATTGCATTTAGCTATTTCAACAGTAAACGGGTGGGACCTAGAAGTCAATCAAGTAGTAAGTTTAAATTCATGTAGTTGGAGCACCAGAGTTGTTGCTATGAAAATATTTTTAGAAAAGACAGAGAGAAGCCACGTCCGGTAGCTAAAATTGTGACTAAAGGCGAGATACCTTTTCAGGATCAATAAGTAATAATAGACGTGCCTGGAATTTGTTAGTAATAAGGGTGCTTGAAATTTGTTAGTAAACTAGTCTATTTTTCTCTTCATTGGTATGAGGTTATACCAGTCAAAATAAGCTTTGTTTTGCGCTATTTACTGTTGAGTAAGCTTCGATAATGAATTCGGTCATGAATGCATGTTCTAAATCTATTGTCTTTGTGTCTTCTTCTTCTATGTGCCCTGTCCCTTCAGGACGTAGGCGATCATGGCTCTCCACGTCTCCCTATCCCTTGTGGCTCTTAATATGTTTGTTCCTGTTGCTCCTGGCAACCCCCGTTCTGTCATCCACCTGATCAGACCCTGCAAATATGTTATCCGCTGCCTTCCTCTGTCTCTCCTTCCTTCTATCTAACCAGTCAGTATCAGGTTCTCCAGGCTCTCCTTCCTTATTGCATGTCTCAGGAACTTCAGTTATCTCTTCCTGATGCTCAGCATCAATTTCCTTTTTGTTGCCATTCTTTCTAACACCTCGTCGTTGCTTGTATGCTCAGTCCACGATATCCGCAGCATCCTTCTGTAGAACCACATTTCGGCCGCTTCCAGTTTTGTCCTCATTTTCGATGATATTGTCCAGCATTCACTGCCGTATTGAAGAACTGACATCACGTAGTAGTCTAGCACTCTTTTCTTCGTTTCTATTGAGATTTTCCTGTGTGTTAGTATTTTGCTCATCTTCTGGAACGCGTCTTTTGCCATGCCAATTCGCCTTCGGATCTCCGTGTCGCACTTTCCATCTTCTGTTAAAACACTTCCTAGGTACTTAAATTCTTGTACTTGTTTGATTCTGTTATCCCCCACCTGTATTTAGCATTTTGGGTTGTATCTTTTGCTGATGACCATGCACTCAGTTTTCTTAAAGTTTATTTGTAGTCCCTTCTTGTCACTCTCCACTGCTACTTTCTGTATGAGGTCTTGTAGTTTCCTTTCCGTGTCCGCAATCAGCACTGTATCGTCCGCATACCTTATGTTGTTCAGGTTGTGGCCTCCAATAACAAATCCTGGCGTGTCATCTAGGGTCCTCAAAAGTTAGAAAACATTGACATATATTATCTAAAACAGTTCAGGATTTCGACTACAATAGACTTCATCAGAACAGCGAATAGAAAATAATAATGTTAGTAATGAAATGAGACAACAAGAAGTAGTAAAATAAGCTGATAAAGATGCTATCAATTAATTAATATAACTTAGATCTCAAAGTCACTGGTGCCTCCTCAACAGGTGTTTACTCGTGCAACCACACTAGCAACTGGGTCCCACCCATTCACAGTCAGGTTAGCCAAATGCAGACGACAATTCTACTCCTGCAGCTTCTTCTCTCGCACTTCCCGCCTGTGGAACTCGCTCCCGTATTCTTGCTTTCCTGACGGCTACAACCTCCAGAAATTTAAATGCAAAGTCAATACTCATCTACTAACCACTGGACTCTAGCTCTCTCCCCACCCCTGTATAACCTTCCCTTTCTCTCCATCTATGTATCTGTCATCGCACCTGCTTTCTCAGCTTTCTGTTGTTTCTTTCTAACTAGTTTGTACTCCTCACTCTTTTCTAATTAACTTTTTTACATTTATGTAGCTTCCTGCACATCAGTGGCATTTCCGCCTTGCTCGGGGTTAAATGATTAAAAAAAAACAAAAAAAAACGTAGGATCAGACATGAATCACTTCAATTCAATGCAGAAAAAGGATCACACGTAAAATTAAAATTTTCACATTTAGCATTAATTGGCCAACCAGCAAAGTTTGTTTCAGACGGAGCACAAAAGCTTCGAAAAAA
>JBBBDQ010029067.1:115000-258553 GCA_037127315.1 Ascarosepion bandense | reverse complement strand
TATATATATATATATATATATAACGGTCTTTATTATAATAAAAGGGTTATGTACATATCCTTTACAAGTCGACGACACAATTACAAAAAAATAAAATGATAAGCCATTTTTAAAGAGCTTTCATAACTGGTAGTAAAGTTTAATAACTTGTAGCAAAGAGAATGAACTGAGCCTACGCTTCCTCGTGATTGTTTCTCTTATGAATTGATCCGACGATAACTAGGTATTATCTCTCTTTCCATGAGCGTGAAAGAATATATATATATATATATATGGGAGAGAATGGAAGACCCGTAAAGAAATATTCTATCCAATTAA
Organism: Ascarosepion bandense; assembly: GCA_037127315.1. Lineage (NCBI taxonomy): Eukaryota > Metazoa > Mollusca > Cephalopoda > Sepiida > Sepiidae > Ascarosepion > Ascarosepion bandense. Next base: position 258,235 of record JBBBDQ010029067.1, on the reverse strand, counting down.
TCCAGGGTATCCATAAAATTCGTGTGCACTTTTAAAAAAATTACAACTTTATTTGTATTTGTCATAGAAATAATCTGTAAAAATGTTATAAAGTTTAATCTACCTAGTTTTAAGTATAGTTATTTAATAATTCTTTACCACAAAATTTGCAACAATTTTTAGGTAAGGAAAAAATTTTCTTTTTTTCTGAATCAATTTGATCCATGGATTCAACTAACATGTGAAAACAATTGTGTATGCAACCAAACCTAGTTCATTAGAAGATTTGAAAGCTAAAATAAATAATTTAATTTCAGTCATTAATGTATAATCAGTTGGCAAATGTTTTCCGTGAACTTCAAAATCATATTACCCTTTGTATTGCTAATGATAGAGGACATGTGGAAACTTAAATAAAATTTCAGTCAAACCTTACAAAATGTAACTTCCTTCTAATCCTTTTTAAAAATTATTTCTATCGCAAATATAAATAAAGTTATAATTTTTTTTTAAAGTGCACATGGACTTCCTGGACACCCTGTATAAATTAATAATTAGATAAAAATAAAGAGCTTGATGTATATTATCCAGAGCCTTCAAAAGCATTGAGAGGAAATTCAACACATATCTAGACTGTTATAAATCAGGATTTATTTCGACAGTGTAAATTTACTTATACTTTCTGTTTCAAACCGTTGAAAAAAAAAATTTTTTTTCAACGGCCTGAAAGAGACAATGTAAATAAATTTACAATGTCGAAATAAATCCTGATTTATAACAGTCTAGATATGTGTTGAATTTTCCTTCCCTCTGTGTATACAAACACACAAAATGGTCTTTATTATAAAAGAGAGAATTTCTCTTTGAAACGATTATTTTCTTTAAATAATACTCATAATAAACGCCGCGTAACGCTTTTTCTTTTACCTTAACACCTTCTCTATAATCTGACCATTCCAGCATTTGTATTTACTATACAAAAGTAAATATATCGGATAAGTGATATAGTCTTGTTATATGTTACGCGCTGCTTTCCTCTGTCTCTCTTTCCTTCTGTTCAACCTGTGAGTATCAGATTTTTTAAGCCTTCCTTCCTCATCAAATGTCCCAAATAACTTTAGCTGTCTTTTCCTGATGTTAAATATTAGTTTCTTTTTCGTTTCCATTCTCTTCAAAACCTTATCATTGCTAACATGCTCAGTTCATAATATCCTCAGCAGATCCTCTGTAGAACCGTATTTCGGTTACTTCAAGTCTCTCATTATCTTTGATTAGATTGCCCAGCATTCACTACCATACTGAAAAACAGACATCATATAGCAATGCAGTACTCCCTTCTTTGTTGCTAGCAAAATATCCTGTCTCTTAATACTCCACTCAACTTCTGGAATGCATCCTTGTCCATGCCGATACCCCCTCCTTAAACATCTAAATTCATAAGATATATATATATATATATATATATATATATCGGTCATTTCTTCAGGATTGTACAGATGTCAGATTCTTTCCCCAATTGTCTTACGCAACAAATCTCAAAAGTTTTCTTAAATATTGTCTCACCAGGCCAGGTGAGGTTAACAGGGGTTTCAAATCTTTCTTTTGACTGACTGGCCTCATATGATTAAAGAGCCTAAGCGGCCGCGTTATTTACCTAATGCCTGGCAAAGTGGAAGAAATGTTTTTTTTTTCCTTTTGCTAACAAAGTAAATGCAATAGTTTCGGCCGAAATTTGAACGTCGGTTTCTGGCAATATCTATATATATATATATATATATATATATATATATATATATATATATATTCCCTCTTTCCTCCCTTCTTTCCTTCCTTCTCTCTCATCTTTCCCTTTATATTTATTGTCATTTATTTGTTTGTTTGTAATTTTATGTTTATTATTATAAATTTTATTATTATCCCTCTCTTCGTTTTAAGAAAATATTCATTCGGGCAGAAATTTTGTACCAGATGGAGGATATATTGTAAGGTCTGATGATATGAGCTAATTAAACTCTTTGAAATGAGCTATAGTTTATAACTGAAATGACGAGTTGAGTTTTCTTACTATATATATATATATATATATATATATATATATATGTACAATTTATCTTTTTGGACATTATTTTAATCGATACTTCTATTTGAGTAGATATCCCATTTTTAATCAAAGAGTATATTTATTTCTACCGGCTTGATTAATTATAATAGATTTTGTTACGAAAATGTGTGTCATTCGGCACGATTCTAATTTGTTCAAACAAATAAATTAAATATGTCGGTTGTTAAAACTATTTAGTTAACATTTTCCGTAACACACACACATATATATATATATATATATATATATACACACCCCACACACACACACACACACACACACACACACACACACACACACACATATATATATATATATATATATTGTAGGAAAGATATATGATAAAGTTGAAAAAGTTTTCATGTGAATGTTTTCGTCTCTTAGGACTACATCGGTTTGTTTCCGTCGATATAACTACGCATGCGCACAAAATAAGAGGCATTGTGAATTTGAAATCATTTCACCATTCTTGGCTGATATTCTCTTCTCACAATGTGGGATTTTTCATAAATAAGAAATAGAATCATAATCTAAATGAAACAACCTTGATTATACCGGGTGCGATTGATAAATTGTCTTAATTTAAAAATTTTTATTATGTCAGCTGCACAGTACATTAGGGTTAGTTAAGCACCGTCTGCGAGAAAAACAGCAGATTCACTTTTCCAGAAATGTAGAAAGAGCATGCTATACTGCTACTGATTTTCACCAGAATCTTTAATACGAATATTTCATAGTGTTTGGGTGCCTATCTTATGAGAATAAAGAGGATTCAGAAGGAGTTGGATAAGCTCAGTGGTGATCACGATTTTGTTTACAGTATTCACAAGTGATGGCAACCATTCATCTTCCCACACGACCTCAGACACAACTCGGAGGAATACACCAAAAGCCTTGCAAAGGAAGAGTAGCTCTGGATGAAGAGAGATGCTGCTGGAAGGCTATGTCTTGGAACAATACTCTACACCATGCCACCCAAGCAGGAGAACTTGGCTGTTAGACAGTGTCTGGGACCCTTACAACCCTTACATCCGTCTACCTAACTCCCCAGATTGCACTCCTCCTAATGATACTTTTGGGGGAAAATTGAGTTTGAAACTAACAAAACGCTTTTTTTTGATACCAGAGAGGAACTGAAGGAACGTAAAATGGCAGTATTCATCATCTTAATCAACGAGACCTTCATGAAGAGTTATAGGAGATTCCGAAGTCATGTGGAGGCCGTGTTTGAAGGCAATGGTGATATTTTTGAATAAATTTACTCTTTAGTACTTAGATATTTTTGTCTAATTTTAGTAAATATATATTTTCAAATGTTATATTAGCTTTATTTTCATTTTTGCGTAATTAAGGCAACTTATATATCTCGTCTTCTATACCCAAAACAAATATCAAAACGAAAAAAATATTTATTCTAAATTTAATTACATGTGTGCATGTATGTATGTATATGTGTGTTTGTTGTTGTAACGACCGTATGGCAATTGAAATGCGGCTTGAATTAATTAATTGTCAAGCCAATTAACTGACGTTACATTCAGACCTCAAAAACCAAACTAGTAACTTTTCATCTTCTCAAAGCAAGGCCTGAATTTTCACCTATTGCAATAAACGGCAGGCTTCTCAGAGAGGCCTTGAGCGCCGATTTGAACTTTGAATTTGAAGCTCAACTATGGCCTTTAAAGGAAATTGTACATACTAGCCATTGCTAAAGATGCTAAAGAATTGACCGCTTCCCTGTACCACTTCAGTAAGTACCTAACTTCTGCTATCATTGTAGTTTACAAGAGTCAGATAAAACCGAAAATGTGGTACTGCTGCCATATATGGACAGAAGCTGTTTAGACTTCAATATCAAGTCCAAAAGCATCTCCGTGGCCTTGTGTTCTATATTATCTGAGCTGGTGTATAATTTCGCGAAGAATTGTATTTTTATGAAACAGCAAAATAAGCAAACCGGCTAGCAAAAAAAAAAAAAAAAAGACATTGTTTTGATAAATATTTGATTAAAAATATAGGCAAAATATTTGATTAAGAATGCGGGTAAAATTCCCATGTCAGGAAATTATTTGGATGTTTTCAAACTAGCGTAGCCAAGATCAGATAATGTGGGCCATGAAATGTTTGTAAACAATGTACTAAAAGATGACGTAGTTGCTTATACAAGAGACAATTTATTAGTAGTAGTCAGTCAGTGATCAGTTGAGATCGGAATCCAGACCGAGAAATGCACAGTGAAAACAGCGGACGAGCGCGGTCTCTGGCTAGCTCGAGGCGTGTGTGCTGACACCTCCGACCCCAATTCCTACTCTACGACATGTCATTAAGAAGCGAATAAAAATAATGTTGTATGCTTTCAATTATATGTACGTGTTCCGGTCGTCATTATAACAGGTGAGAATGTCGTCAGTTTAACAGCTTAGAAAAAGCAAGGGATTTTATAGAAGAGACGTTAACATGTTTTGGGACCCTTCGAAGACTTTCAACAATAAAATCATGAGAACTTGCTGCCAATCTAGTACCGTGCATAATTTTATAAAATTAAGGTACCAAAAAGGTACACTGCCGGCAATAATTATTAGGCCTTGCACAACTGTTTTAAAACAAATGATGTATTTCATACTATTTTTAGTATTTATTGCCAAGTGGATAATTCTAAATGAAAACAGAATGATTATTTTGTTATTATTACTTTGCAAAATTTTACAAAATGAACTCGCCCGAATGACCTTAAATTTTCTTCATTTTTCCATTGATGAAACTGTAATTATTAAATATTTATAAATTCATTTGAAGCACATGGTATTGTGCAGTAACCATTTTATTTTCATTTACAATTATTCACTTGGCAATAAATGCTAAAAACAGTATGAAATATACAATTTCTTTAAAACACTGGGGTTGCCTAAAAGATAACGTTACTAATTATCTATCTATCTATTTATCTATCTATCTATCTATCTATCTATCTATCTATCTACGTCTTGTCATTATCTATCTATCTATCTATCTATCTATCTATCTGTCTACGTCTTGTCATTATCTATCTATCTATCTATCTATCTATCTATCTATCTACGTCTTGTCATTATCTATCTATCTATCTACGTCTTGTAATTATCTATCTATCTATCTATCTATATATCTGTCTATCTATCTATCTACGTCTTCTATCTATCTATCTATCTATCTATCTATCTATCTATCTATCTATCTACGTCTTGTCAATATCTATCTATCTATCTATCTATCTATCTATCTATCTATCTATCTACGTCTTGTCATTATCTATCTATCTATCTATCTATCTATCTATCTACGTCTTGTCATTATCTATCTATCTATCTATCTATCTATCTATCTATCTATCTATCTACGTCTTGTCATTATCTATCTATCTATCTATCTATCTATCTATCTATATATATATATATATATATATATATATATATATATATATCTTCGTCTTGTCATTATCTATCTATCTATCTATCTATCTATCTATCTATTTCAAATTTGTCTTTGTTTCGGGATAATATATATATATATATATATATATATATATATATATATATATATATATATAAATTAAAATCATTTGTTTCTGATGAAAGGCCGAGGCTGGTCTGAAAAACTACATATATTAAGACAGTATAAGTGGATTATCATTATGCTATAAATATATATATATATATATATATATATATATATATATCAACATGTTCATCATCTATCTGTCTTTGTTTCGTGATAATCTATTTCAATCCACTCGCTATCTATCAATCGATCAATCTAAAAATATTTTATATGCATAAATATATACATCATTCATTTGATTATTTTGCAACATCGTAATTGTAAATCGCCCGAAGACACCGAAAGGTAGAAACCAAGGTGTCGAAATAACTCATTTTCAAGTGTTTAATATTCAAAAGTTTTACAATATAATTGTATTAAACACTCTTTAACACAACTGTGTACAGGTCTAATTTAATTAAGACCAAAAACTAACTAACTAACTAGGTTTTTATCGTCATAATCAAAAATATATATATGTATATATGTATATTTATATATATATATATATATAAAAACACGCACCCCCCCCCAAACACACACACACACACACACACACACACATATATATATATATATATATATATATATATATATATATATATATATCAGCCTGTTCGTTATCTATTTAACTAACTGACTAAAGTCTTTTCACAGCTATTTTTCTATCGGCATTTAGTTAGCTGAGTGCAAGATATAATTAATAGTTTGGATCGAAATCTATAAAGTTTATTCATGTCTGTCAACATATGCTTATATATAGTTTTTTGTTAATTCATACTTTTAAGCTTTAAAATCTTGTACCTTCATAAATTATTTCAAGTGAAAAAAATTATAATGTCGATTCTTAAAATAATCTTTCATTTTTACATATTAATTTTTTTATTACGTTGCACTTTTTTTAAAAAATCATATCACTCTAAGTAAGGCAGTCCACTGCCACCATAGCGCATGGGGCTACATAGAGCGATTAGGTATAGGAAATGTCAGAGGGATGGTGATAGACGAGTTAGGAGGTACGTAGGGAGAGCGTTGGAGGGAATGGGTGCGAGTTAGTGTGTTAGGAGGTGTCTATTAACCTTACATTTAAACTTCTGGGGGTTGTAGCTGTCGAGGAAGCAATTATGCGGAAGGGAATTCCACAGGCGGGAAGTGCGAGAAAAGAAGCTGTTGGAGTAGAAATTACGGTTACATCTCATCGGTTTCACTGAAAAGGGGTGGGACCTAGTTGCCAATCTAGTATCTCGTGCAAATTCACACCTAGGAGGCACCAGTGATTTAAGTTCATTCGAACAGAAGCCGTTAAAGTACTTATAGAAGAGGCACAGGGAAGCCACGTCACGCCAGTGAGAGAGTGATTGCAGGCGGTCAGCCAAGTCGGTATCGATCACATTACAGATTTTCCGCTGTATTTTGTCAAGAAGCCCGAGGAGAATAGTAGGGGCACCCGACCAGATGTGGCAGCAGTATTCAATACACGGACGGACGGTAGATTTATATATTGTGTCATGAGTCTTTTTAGCAAATACTCCATAAGAAATATTCAGAGAAATCACAATAACAACAACAACAACAACAACAATAATAATAATAATAATAATAATAATAATAATAATAAATAAATATCATAATAATATAATAGATATAAATGTTTCTAAAGCTTCTTCAGTTTTGCTGGAGCAGCAAGCTAGTGTCTTTTTCTCGTTTTGAATTCAGTTTATCGAATTTGAGACAAAGGTATTACAATTTTATTTTTGAACATTTTCCACGTAAAATATACCAAATAAATATTACTTTTTTATATCGTTTGCGCATTATTTAAATTTATTAACTTACTGTAGTGTCAATTAAAATTTGCAGCTACTCAGTTTTGGGGCTAAGTGAACGGGAGAAATGCTATTAATTCAGTTTTTATTATTTGGGAAATTTCCGAAATTTATGAGAGATGGAACTTTATTCACATATATAATTTTAAAAATCAAGTGTTCTCTTGTATAATTTATAGATGGTTACTACAAATTTATTTTTAAGTCCTTTGTCACAGCTACCTATCCATACAAATATATGCATAAAGAGAGAGAGAGAGAAAGAGAGAGAAAGTAAAAGAGAGAGAAAACAATCACTAATAGGTGGTTAACTGGTGCAAGGAATGGCTTGTACATTTTAACGCTGTGAAAACAAAACTTACTTCCTTTACTCAACTTAAAAAAATTTCTTCTGCCTGACGTCAGCATGGCATGAACGCTAATTTTCCTCTTTGTACACACCCACACACACAAAAAGTTTGCACACACGTATATATATATACCGCTCATTCGATAATGAATTGGAGCGCTCTAGCTATATACGCTCGTTTATACGCATTAAAAAGCCTGCCTTATTCTACTGGACGCTCGTGGCCTAGGGGTAGAATCGCCGACTGACGCCCATTCAGTCGGGTTTCAATCCTGGGTTAGGAAGCGACCGGAGTCTAAGCCGTACTGATGAGCTGTAATACGGCCAAACAGATGTGTCGGCGGATGACTATATATATATATATATATATATATATATATATATATATATATATATATATATAAACGAGATTATAATTATACTCGCGTCGCAAACCTTTATCGAATACTTTCGACGGAAGGGAAATGGTTTTAAAAAAGAAACAGCTTAGTACTTGAACATCGGACCGAGATCAGCCCAAAGAAAAAACCTGATACGAGTAATCATCTAACAGAAAGCGCTCAATACACAATAAAACGAAATAAGTAGTAACACCTAATGAGCCAAACAAACCTACCTAGGTTTCACCTAAAGGGAAAGTTATAGGAGAAGAAAAAACGGCATATGAGGAGGAAATAGACAACCCACGTGACCATGAAAGGAGGTACCAAACACAAGAAAGAGGAGTTAACAACATTATTACGGAACAATTTTTAATGTTTTTTATTTTTATATAGAGGGGTGAAAGGTGAAAACAAAAACAAAAAGGTACTATCCCACGATAAAGGAAACTAATCCAACAGCCAGGGCTGCCTATGCCTACATTTATTCAATATTTCCGTCTTGGAATTCAATAAATTATTCGGTTGTTTATACAAAGTTATAGGTAGTTTTTCCTCTGTACATAGCCTTCAAAATTGCTGGCCTGCTTTATATATAGCGCATCTCATCAGTATCTCCCATTTCAAGACAGAGCCACTACTAAGTTCTTGTTTAATGGTCCATACGTAAGTGGATAAAGTAGTGCTATGCTTAGACTTTTCGTTATTGAAGCTACTAGTATGATTGTAATATCTTTTTTGAATTTATTATCTTTCTTGTATGGAGGTATAGTTCCATTCAGTAAATTAAGCGTAATCTCTAAAAAGTTAACCAATTTTAAATTAATTTCAACATTCAAATTAAATACATACTTCTTAAAAACACCAATACAGTTTTTTGTGTATAGTGTCACACTTTTGGGGGTTACTGTTATATGGCATAACATCTCGGGTCCTTAGAATAGTTATAAGTTGAATTGATCCGGTGAAAAGACACATCCTTCATCAATAGTGTTCCTGTTCCTAATTCTTCTACACCTTGTAACTATTGTTGTCTTTATTGCATTCAGTCAGTTAAGTGCCATACGTGATACACGCTTGGGCGATCATGTCTCGAAAGAGACATGACTGACTGGGCATATGATTATCCCGCAGTAGGTTGCCATTGCTTTCTGCGGTAGACTGGTTGCCGACCAAGGCTATAGAACCCAACCTGTTCTGCTATTTAGCCCATAACTGGAAGGAAGACACGGATTAATACCTTTCCCAAGGGTATTTGCGCGTAAGTGAATACAATAGATTCAACTGGAATTCGAACTCGGCTCCCCGGTTTCTAGTTCTGAGCCGATATCCACTGTTTATGATTAATCCATAATCACGTTATAAACCGTGGTTGTTAAAGTCTACGTATTCATTAAGCCTATAAAGCAATAAGCACCCTATTAGTTCTGACACTAGCACCGTCATACGCTCCCATCGGGTTATCAAAGCTATTTATATCAACTTTTTTATCCATAATATGTTATGGTACAGTAACGTTTTCCAGCAATGCCTAATAACGTCTATTTCATGATCTGGAATTTAACTAAATTCCTTAGCTAAACTAAAAGCCTCGTTAAATGTTTTTCGGAGATTGATGGGTAATATTCCTTAATGTCAGATATTATAAATGAGCAATTCTCATTTTTGTCATAATTCTCAAACCATTCAATGCAATCATTAGTAGATTGCCACTGGTATTTATTAGTAAAACTTCTTAGTGATTTGCATACCTTCTGTAATATTGATTTTCCCACCTAACTCTGTTTTGGTAGGGTTCAGTAACCTATATTCCGGGTTGTTAGTGAAGTTACTCTCATGATCTTTAACTTCTATAAAAAAGGGTTTCAGATTTAATTATTCGATACGATTCTATAATTCGAATTTACCAACTAGAATACTAGCTTCTTTATTAATTTTAGTATCTATGTCAGTTGGGCCTTTTTTATAATATTTAATCACTTCCTTATGTAATGCCTTTTATACATATTAGGACTCATTTTATATAAATATCAGGATTTACCGACTTTAACGTAGATTTTCTTTACTCCTCTTTATCTCATTAATATCTGCACTAATTTTTTGTTGTACGTTATTATCGTTATCCTGCTATATTTTAGTTTTTTAATCATGCCGATAAACTCAGCTTTATCTAGTTCTTTGATATATGGAGGATGGGCATAGGCATTGAATCCATACTTATCGTTACTGTTGTTGTTATTTAAATTATTTAGGTAAAAGTACGCTTTCCATCTCATATTAGCAATACACTTCTCTATTTTTCTTAGTAAACATAATTCATACATATGACGGTCTGTGAACAACCGAAATCTAAATCTATGCGTTCCATGTTATTTGATTTAAAAAGTGCTCGATAGACTAACCTAGAGCTATGATAAACGAGATTATAATAATACTCAATTCGAAAACCTTCAGAAGAAAAAAATGGTTTTAAAAAAGAAAGAGCTTAGTACATGAACTTCATTCAAAAGTGTTCGGACCGAGATCAGCACGAAGCCCTCATATGTTGTTTTTTCGTCTCCTATTTAGCCAACTTTCCATGACGGTCCGTTTAGGTGAAACCTAGGTAGGTTCGTCTGGCTCATTAGGTGTTATCTACTTATATATATATATATATATATATATATATTTCAGTTGGGAAGATTAGTCGAGTACGCGACCATAGTTTCGACCTTTTTGGTTTGGTCAGGCGATTTGTATTTCATGCTAATTTTACTGTAGCTTTGCATATTATATTGTCTTGCGAGCAATTGCCATTTAATGGGCATTTGTTCTTTGCTCCGCATGTGTTTGATTTGTGAGGGCAGTTACTGTTTTTCTTTTTTATATTTTTGTCATAGTTTTGGTGCAAACGGGATTGATTATTATTGTGTTTATGTGGAGTCTGCTTCAAAGATCATGTTTGTGTATAAATGTGATTACTATTGTTTTCGTGTTTGTTTTTTAGTTTTTTTTTACGCTCGGTTAAATCATGCATTTCTTTTCTCAGGTGGTTTTTGTTTGTATGGTTCATATATTAAATTTATCGAAAATCCACTATTTTTAGGGATATTACATAATCAATTTGCTTCATTAAATATGGTTTCATTAAGATGAGCAGCAGTTGAGTGATTGGCGGGTGATTGGAAAGTGTGTCAATGTAAACGGGTCTATCTTTGACCTTGCTATATCACACATATGTACATTTTCTTAGGCTGAATATAGCATCTATAAAAAATTTGGGGGGGGTATTCTTTATACCTATGTCGAATCCTATACTTTTAACTATTTTGTGAGTATTTTTCTGTTTTTATTTTCTAAAGGAAAAAGAGTGGATTCCATTGCTATGTATGCAGACAGAGAGTTGATGACATTACACCGGCGGGTGAATGGTTTCCTATACTGAAGCGTTTAGAGCAGAAGAAATCTACGACCTCGAATCCGTGACCAAGGTGAGCCTTCAAGTTCATCATCATTTATCCATCACACCCAATGCATAGGGCAGCAACTTTTTTTGTTGCTGTTTCTGTATCAAACTGTTTTTTACGGGGCAGGGTTGTTATTCCTGCACCCAACCCCCAAACCTGGAGGACCGGTGGACTATTCTTGGTCCTTACGTTTACAGCACCTGATATTCCCAAATGGTCACCCATTTAAGTACTGATCAGGCTCGATGTTGCTTAACTTCGGTGATCGGACGGGAACCGATGTATTCAACACGATATAGCCGTAGACGCCTTGAAGTTAGAGGGCGTTTAATTTCTAATACGTGATGATATCCGCTAGATCTACATACTCAAGACACTGAACAGGTGTCAGTTGCTCAGAACTTCTACGATGATGATGAGGATAATGTGGCAGCAAGTCTCCTCAATACTCCCTAATTCTCCTTGTTATTCTGTTTCTCATTATTTCCATTAACTGATTCTCAAACCATTATCAATCAGTGACTGTCACTAGATAATGCGTGACAGCATGTCTCTTCAAATTCCAGCAATCTCCTTCATATTCTATTCGTATTAATAACGCTAACTGATTTTTATCATCCTTAGTAATTGGTAGCATTCGCTGGGAATTATCTGACAGCAGATTTCTTCACTGTTCTTACACTCTCCTGAGAATTCTATTCTTATTACTTTCACTAAATGATTTTTCACACCATTTATAAGTGGCGGCTTTCACTGGAGATGACGTGTCAACAAATCGGCACATATTCCAACGCACCCGTTACTATTATATCGTTCCTTACGCATACTCATAAGTCGCAACGGTAGTAAATGGTTGTATTCACGATTTGAGAGAAAGTGACAGTAAGTTCCATCATTAATCCAAAATTTACTCCTATTATTATAGATCTAATGAAATTTCGTAGTGACAAATTTAAATTTCAGTCGTGTTATTGCACTGACTAACATGCAAATAAAATCTTTAATCTATCTTCTCTCTCCAGGTTTGAGTTAAGTAGTACTTGTATATGAAAAAAAATGATCATTATTTTTAAAACAATTTTAATGCAACATTCTTTTTTCAGAGAATTATGTTTACAAACAAAAAATGACCGGGTTTAAGTCTTTTCCGGCTCCATGTTTTCCGGCCAAATTTTATTTTCTCTTTTATGTACCTTGTCCTTTCAGGGAGAGAAGATGGATTAATACCTTTCACATGGCTATTATCGCCGAAGTGAATGCAACAAATTCAACCGGAATTCGAACTGGAAAGCTGGAAATCATGAAATGGTAATTAAATTTTAGAAAACTCCAGATACCATAGGGAAGAACTCATCCGAACAGTTAGCATGTATATCTTTCCCATTTAATTTTTTAAAAATCATAATCGGTTTCACTCAATGTAATGCAATAATGTGCGTTTGTGGTGCAGTTGATATCGACTCGGAACGACAAATCGGAAAACCGAGTTCGAATCCCAGTTGAATTCGTTGCATTCACTTACGCGCAAATATTCTTGGGAAAGGTATTAATCCATCTCTTCCCCCCAGTTATGAGTTAAATAACAGGACAGATTGGGTTCTATAGCATTGGTCGGCAACCAGAAAGCAATGGCAACCTACTGCGGAATAATCTTCTGCCCAGTCAGTCATATCTCTTTCGAGACATTATCGCCCAAGCGTGTATCACGTATGGCACTTAACTGACTGAATGTAATAAAAACAACAATAGTTACAAGGTGTAGAAGAATTAGGAACAGGAACACTATTGATGAAGGATGTGTCTTTTCACCGGATCAATTCAACTTATAACTATTCTAAGGACCCGAGATGTTATGCCAGGATTTGTCATCGGAGGCCACAATTTGAACAATGTAAGGTTAGATGATACAATGCTGAGAACAGACATGGAATGGAAACTACAATACTTTCTACAGAAGATAGCTGAAAGAGTGGCAAGAAAGGACTACAAATAAACTGCAAGAAAACCGAATACATTAGCAAAAAGAGCAGCCTAAAATGCCAAATTCAAGTGTGGGATACTGAAATCAAGCAGGTACAAAAATATAAATACCTGGGAAGTGTTCTAAAAGAAAACAGAATGTGTGACACAGATGTCCGAAGGCGAAATTGCACGGCGAAGGACGCGTTTCAGAAGCTGAGTAGTTATATTATGATACAGGAAGATTTCTCTAGAAACAAAGAAGAGAGTACTGTATTGCTATGTAATGTCAGTTCTTCAATATGACAGTAAATACTGGACAATATCATCGAAGATGAAGGAAAAACTTGAAGCATCTGAAATGTGGTTCTATAGAAGGATGCTACGGATGGTTTTGGAAATTAAAAAGAAATTAATACTGAGAATCAGGAAGAGACAGCTAAAGTTCCTGGGACATGGAATGAGGAAGGAGGGCTTGTAGAACCTGATATTAACAGGCCAGATAGAGGGAAAATGAAGCAGGGGAAAGTAGCGGATAACATATTTGATGGACCTGATCAGGTGGATGACAGAACGGAGGTTGTGTGGTGTAACAGGAGAAAGCGTATAAGAGCCATTAGGGATAGGAAGACATGGAGATCCATGATCGCCTACGTCTTGAAAGGACAAGACTCATAGAAAAAGAAGAAGCATATTTTAGCTCAAAAATATGGTTAGACACATTAATGGTAAACGAAACTTGCATTGGAAGAATTGTTTTGTAGAAGAACCCTTTTGTGTTCATATATTTTATTTCAATTCCTTAACTTTTCTCCTATGTATTACTTGTGTAAATTATTACAGGTGTTGGAGGAAATTTATACCTGCTTCAAGTCCCCGTTTAAGATTATTGTGTTTTTATTAAATATATATTGTTTTGCTTGCATACAATTTGTGTTAAGCTTAGATAAATACTTTCAATTGCACTTGTGATACAGTTGGTCGGTAGATATTAGTTGTGTCTACAAGAATGGCCCACTCCTCTATTGTAAAATATTTTACTGTCGCTCTCTCATATATATATATATATATATATATATATATATATATATATAGTCATCCGAAAACAGATCTGTTTCGCTGTATCAGACCTCATCAGTGCGGTTAAACATCCCATTGCTTTTATCCAGAATTGAAACCAGACCGAATTGACACCATTCGGCGATTCTACCTCTGAGTTATGGCCGCTCGGTAGAAGGAGGCGGTTTCTTACCGCATGATATACCATGTAAACATATGCCAGTAGTTAAATTGTTCTAATTCATTACTGAATAAACCATGCATAGATGCTAGAGTAGCTCCTGTATTTTCACACTATATATATATATATATTTCATATGTAAATTCAGTATTTTACATGTAAGGAATAGCCATTTCTACAGTTCTCGCGTTATCAACACCAGCTAGGGGTAGAATGAAGAAATTTTAATGTTATCGCATATTCACTACCCCAGTTTTTTTAAGAAATGATGTATTTCATACTATTTTTAGTATTTATTGCCAAAAATAGAATGATTCTTTTGTTATTATTACTTTGCAAAATTTTACAAGGCAAGGAAGCAAAGATGAACTCGTCCGAATCACCCTAAGTTTTCTTCATTCTTTCCTTGATGAAACTGCAATATAGGTAATTATTAAATATTTATAAATTCATTTGATGCACATGTTATTGTGCAGTATTAACTAAAAAAACATTCTATTTTCATTTACAATTATTCATTTGACAATAAAATACTAAAGATTAGTATGAATACATCATTTTTAAACAGTGGTGTGGGCTAATAATTATAGCCGATAGTATATATATATATATATATATATATATATATATATATATATATATATGCCGGTTTCATTGAAAATGACAGATGAGTTATTAACATTAAACTTCTTTATATATTTTTTCATGTGTTCTCATTATTTTTTTCTTTTCAGAACTCAAATTAAAAAAGAATTATCCGAAGGTTTTGTTTTTTCAAGCTCTTTCGGCTATACTTTTACCTGTTATCAAGAATGGATTTTGTTTTACTTGTAACGGAATATGTGTAAAGCTCATGCATATATGTATATGTTATGATTCCGAACACGGTAAGCGCATACCCTCAGTTAAGTGTCATACATGATTCACGCTTAGGCGATCATACATGAAAAGAGACATGACTGACTGGGCAAAAGATTTGGTTGCCAACTAAGATTATAGAACCCAATCTGTTGTGTTTAACCAATAAACAGAGGAAAGATTCGGATTAATACATTTCGCAAGAGTATTTCTAAGCGGAAGGGAATGCAACAAATTCAACTGGAATTCGAACTCGGCTCTCCAATTTCTAGTTGCGAGCCAATATCCACTGTACTACAATGCACATTCAGAAAATCAGGCATATCATCACACAGAAACATTGAATTATTTAAAAAGTTCAAAGATTCTTAAAAGCATTCAAAAGTTAAAGACAGTTGAAAAAATATTTTTATTTTCAACATAGAAGATAAAATAATTTTATCTAAAAATCTACCTTATACTTTTGGATGTGCGTTGTGGTGCAGTGGATATCGACTCGGGGAGCCGAGTTCGGATTCCAGTTGAATTCCTTGCATTCATTTGCGCGCAAATACCCTTAGGAAAGGTATTAATCCGTCTCTTCCTTTCAGTTATAGGTTAAATAATAGGACAGATTGGGTTCTATAGCCTTGGTTGGCAACCAGTCTACCACAAAAATAATGGTAACCTACTGCGGGATAATCTTCTGCCCAGTCAGTCATGTCTCGAAAGAGACATGATCGCTCAAAGCGTGTATCACGTATGGCACTTAACCGACTGATACTAATGATATTGAGATATGAACGCGTATCTGCGTAAGAAAAAATATGGCACATATTTTTATAATAATATTCACCCAATAAAAACACAAGATTAAGATAGATGGTAACTGTGTGGTGTTGCATGGGCATAAGTAAGGGGAAGAAGTGAAGCTCATGAGATCATGCAGAAAAGATGACAGTTAGACCCAGACTTAAAGGTCAAGATTACAGTGATTTAGAAATTTTTCATTTAAGGTGAAAATAGAGACAAAATATTTTGTCTTTATTTCACCTGAAATTAAAGCCAAAATTCGATGTTTAGAACGGCTCATGATTAAGCATATTAGACATTCATTGTGTGTCATATTTAACAATATATATATATATATATATATATATATATATATATATATATATAGTCATCCGCAGACAGATCTGTTTCGCTGTATCAGAGCTCATCAGTATGGTTAGCCGATTGCCTTTTACCCAGGATTGAAACCCGACCGAATTGGCGTCAGTCGGTGATTCTACCTCTGAGCTATGGGCGCTCGTTAGAAGGAGGCAGACATTTAGTGTGTATATTATCATTATATACGCCCAATAGCTAAGAGTTTTCTAATTCATTGCTGAATGCCCGATGCGTATATGCTAGAATAGCTACTGTTTTTCAAATCTACCATTCTTCCAGAGTGCTCAATCAGGGTGTGAGAGCGTAAATAGATTTTCCATATCCTGATATATATATATATATATATATATATATATATATATATATATAATATTATATTTTATTAAGATATTGAAACTCTGACAAAGCTTTAAATTTGATAAATGAAACGTCTCTATCAAAATTTTTTATAAAACTTTTACATTTATAATATATGGATATATATGTGTGAGCGTGTCTGTGTTAGCGTGTGCGTGTGAGTGCGTGTATGTATTTGTGAGAGAGAGAAAAAGAGAACATTTGACTATATATATGATATAGCACATGTATATAGACATGTTTTTCGGTTATTCCAACGAGGGAAATAAATTCCCAGCCCTAGAATTAGATCTTAGTTTTACAAAAAATAAAATAAATCTTATGAAATAATAATAATAATAATAATAATAATAATAATAATAATAATAATAATAAGAGTTGCCTAAAATAACAAATTTAACTTAATTTATTTCAGTGCTTTAAAAAATGTGTGATTAATATCTTTGTGTCATATTTTCTTAAAGAAGCTTATCTTACGTGAAGATATTAACATAAATCGAACATTTTTTTAATGTTATCTCCTTTGTCATGAATATATCTGCCAGATAGATTTGTTTTTATCTTCTCGTTCAGATCTGAGTCGAAAGGTGTGACCGAATGATTTTATTCAAATTCAGTTTGAAGAAACTGCAGTAAATGCTTATGAAATAAAATATTCTTTATCACTGAAAAATCATACGGAAAACAGAAAGATAATAATACCGATAAAGATTTCACACCACTTTTGAAAGAAAGTGGAAAAAAATAACAATAATAATAATAATAATAATAATAATAATAATAATAATAATATTACCTAGGTGTAAATGAGGGTGAAAATATTCATAAAAAAAATGAAAAAAATAGTGCGTAAAGAGTACTATAGAATGCTACGACTGATATTAAAACCTGAATTGAATTCTCAGAACAGAATTATGGACATTAATAGCCTTGCAATCCCAGTTGTCCAATATAGATTCAACATCTTAAACTGGACTCTAAACGACATCATGCGAATGGATTCTCAAACAAATCTTCTTTCTAAGCATTGATGCACCATCCAAAGGCTGATGTAGACCGTCTATACATCCCCCGTAAAGAAGGTGGAAGAGGTCTTATTCAGCTGGAATTGTCATACAAGACAACAACTATTGGCTTACTAACATACATAGAAACAACAAAGGACTGGATGATACAGAACAGAATGATGATGCGTAACAGAAACAGAAGATGTCACCATTCTATGGGATTACACCATCTACACAGACAGAAAAATTGAAGCAAATAGGCCGGACATTATTGTTAAAAACCAGAAAGGCAAAACTTGTCTATTAATTGATATGGCTTGTCCAGCGGATTGTAACATAGCAACCAAGGAATTTGAAAAACTGTCAAAATATAAAGACCTGGAAATTAAAATAGAAAAAATCTGGAAATTGAAAACAAGAGTTGTGCCAGTGATAGTAGGTGCACTTGGAATTATAAGAAATGGAACAAAACAACACATTGAAATAATCCCAGGAAACCCAAGCTTAAGAGATATACAAAAAATTGTCTTGTTAAGTACAGTTCAAAAACTAAGGATAATTTTGTCTATGTAACGCTAGGAACGTTAGCGTGATAGAAAAAACATAAAATGGAGCTATGGCTACACAATACGACCTGCCTTAGATCTTCCTGCAGACTTGGTAGTTAGTGCAACCATAGCAGAAATCAATCGTGATGAAAAATGACATAATAATAATAATAATAATAATAATAATAATAATAATAATAATAATAATGTGTTAACCCGAAATGCAAATTCGGTAATAAACATCCAGAAACAATTGACCAACTTTTATCAGGTTACACAGAGTTAGCACCCACTGAATATAAAACTCGTCATGATAGTTTGAACTAATATCTACACTGAAAAATATGCAACTTTTACGGGAAAGAAACCGTAAGAGATTAGTATAAACACCATCTCGACCCGGTTAAAGGCATAGGACCTGTAACAATTTTATGTGACTTTTCAATACGCTCTAACATACAGAACAATCAAATCTTATCCACAGATATCAAAGACCGCAGAAACAAAGTGTGCTTTCTGAAAGACATAGAATTTCCGGCAGATTGCATTGTATATTTGAAGATCTCCAAAAAATATCTCAAATTGCAAGAATCTTGAAGAGAATATCTAAAAGATGTAGCACGTGAGGACGATAATGACTTCAGGTTTAGTTGAATCCGTCGAATTGACTAGAAATGGTTCCGATAGATTCATTGAAGATATCCCTGGTGGCATATTTCTTAAATAATTAATATGTAAAACGTGTCTTCTCTTACGTTGCCTTCCTTTTTTTTCTTTTGCGAAAATAGTCAGTGAAAATGTCAGGATGTTATTTCTTGACGTTGGTCTGTGTTTGGTACACGAAGAAAAGAGTATTCACCTGAAAGCTAACGGAATAAAAACAACAACAACAACAATAATAATAATAATAATAATAATAATAATAATAATAATAATAATAATATTCTGCTAGTCCATTTGTTCCTAATACTGTTAGTTAGTATTCACGTGGCGCCTTGCAGTGACATCAGATAAAAACCTGCCCATTCAAGACGCAAAAAAGCTAAGTTTAAGGCGTTGTTTGAATATAGGGAAATAAATAAAAAAGTTATATATATATATATATATATATATATATATAAAGAAAGAAAGAAAAATAAATTAAGAAATAAAGAAAGAGATATGTCCCGGAAAGGGATATATATATATATAATATTCGAAGTATCAAGGCGGTTTTGGCAAATGAAACCGGGTAGGACAATCTAGCAAGTAGACGTAATAGACGGTACTCGTCGTAGACGTATGCAGTATGCTGAGACGTAGGCTTATGCAATAGACGTAGACCTATAGACGTAGATCTATAGCCGTAGTCCTCTGTATTTATGGCTGACACCAGCCACGCATATTATTGTGAGGGGGAACCAAGTTGTATGCATATTCATTACATCACATATTCATTACATCCCCTCCTCCTGAGCTAAATTTTCCCGTGAAATTTAGCTTCAGTATTTTTTTCTTTTTAGGGTCTGGACATAATCGATTGACTTTTTTCCTGAGTTTTTTTTTTACCTCAATCCTTCGTGCCGTGGTGGCGTTTGACACATTGGTTCCGCTGGCTTTGAGGTTGAGAATACCTCCATTGGCAAATGTTGACTGGAACGGGAATTTAAAATGCGTCATACAGAAGTTCCATTGGAATCTCTTTGGTATTTTCTGTTATTTCTGTAGTGTGTCTGGGTCTCAGTTGATTCCAATGTATTTTGCACCGAAATTTTTCCCCTTTTGTCATATATGACCTGTTCAATTCTTTCGGCTATCATTCCTTCTTCCCAATACATTTTTCAGTCCTAAAGTTCTTGGAAAAAAAATTTTGTCACCTGACTTATAAGCTTTAGTCATCTGGTTTTCTGTTTCAGCAGTTTTTTTTTGCCAGACTAGGCAACAGCATGTCGAAGACAAAACGTATTTTCCTAGCAAACATTAACTCTGCTGGCGATATCCCTGACGTCGTATTCTGGTTTGGCGTGATTCTATATACTGTCAAAAATGTTTTAATAGTTCTTTCATTCGTGTCCACGCTTTGACTTTTCTTCAACTCTCGTTTAAAAGTGTCCACGAATTTTTCCTTCTGCTCACTCGATCTTGGATGTGATATACTGGCGTTGTCATGTGATCAATGGACAATGATGAACAGAATTACTTAAATTCTCTTCCCGTAAACCGCGTTGTTGCTGATTAAAGTTTTAGGGAGACCAAAGCGACTAAAAATTTAATTGTGTTTATTACATTCGTTGCAGTCGGATGTATTTACTTAATGTTTGGCTACTTAGTGAAACTGTCCAAATTAATTAGGTAATAAAATCTATTTATGGGCTCTGCATAGTCGATATGCAAGTGAGTCCATGACACATCTGTCTTTGGTCATGGTTGAATCTTTACCGGTGGATCCTTTGCTGCCATTTGATATCCTCTTCACTGTTTCACCAAGTCTTGCTCTATCCTCGGCCAATAAGTAAAGCTTTTCATTAGAGATTTCATTTTCGAAATCTCTGGATGGTCAGTGTGAAATTCTTTTAGAATTTTCTTTTGCAGAGTACCCATGATTACAATTCTATCTGTGTATAATAATACCAGTTCCCAGATTTAAAACGGTGACACACTAATTCCTTTTTTAGATTTCTCGATCAACCAGGTCGCCCTTTCATTTTTTTAAAAGAAATTATCGTTCTCTACTGCCTTTTTTCACATCTTCTAGCGTAACCGGTAGTTCTCTAATGATGTTGCATACCAGACTCGACAATTCACTTTCGCCTACTTGCGCCGCTGTTACTGTTTCTTCCATTAGTTCTGTATATTCAGGTATCTTGATAACCAATCGGCGTGACCTAGCTTCTTTGAAGGCACATATTCTATTTTGAAATCATAATTCAATAGAATTACACCCCAACACTGTAGTTGATTTGCCGTGTGAGTGGATATACCTTTCTTTTTCTCCAAATATTGATAACAGCGGTTTGTGATTTGTTTTCAGAACAAACTCACTTCCGTATAGAAATCTGTGAATTTTTTTACAGAGTAGTAGATAGACTAAACTATCGCCCGGTTCACACTCCACCCACGTCTATTGAACAGGTGTAGAGTCTCATCCCTTGTTCCCTGTTTAGAATATGGTTTCCGGTTTTCTCTTCCAATCTTCACTTTTTTTTTCAATTGGAGTAGATAGCCTAAACTATCGCCCGGTTCACACTCTACCCACGTCTATTGAACAGGTGTAGAGGCTCATCCCTTGTTCCCTGTTTAGGATGTGGTTTCCGGCTTTCTCTCTTCTAATCTTTTCACTCTTACGTAGCCCCCGGCACATCAGTGGCGTTACCGCCTTGCTAGGGGTGATATGATTAAAAAAAAATCATTATTGCTCAACTCTTTTTTTAATTTGACTGTAACTTCGTTCAGTGGGCAGTAACGTTCTCGAGACATGTGCTATTGGCTTCGTAGATCCGTTCTCCTATTTATCAAGCAATACAGCACCTAGTCCCTCATTACTGGCATCTGCTCCTACAATAATTTTCCTGTTCAGGTCAAAATGCAGTAACGATAGGTATGCTAATAAACAGCTTTTTATTTTTTAAAAGTATGTTCGCATTCTTTCGACTATATCAACTTTGCTCCCTTTTTCACCAGCTCATTTAAAAGAACACTTATATAAATGACGTGAAGAAATTCGCTTTTCAAATACGTAATAAATCTTTCTGTTTTCTTCATCTTATCGTTCTCTATGACATTAACTTTGTGCCAGAAAGCATTTTGCGGTAATTCCCATTGGCTAATCAATATAATCCAGTCTAAACCAAATAGTTTTACTGAACCAGAGAGCACATACAGTTTCGATTTGCAAGTTTTCCTCATAAATATTACATTTTAATTCACCTTTAAAATTAAGTCTTTTTCCTGAGACTCTTCTAGAAATTTTGTCTGTGTTAGTCAACAGTGGGTAACCGATTTTTTTCATGTTTGCTCGTTTATTACCGAGATATCACTTCCTGAATCAAGTAATAATTTTACGGTTTGCCCATTTATTTTTATATTGTGGTATTTTCATGTTTTACCCTCCCTCAAATTCGTTTTTCGACAAAACTACGTTCATCTTTGTTTGTGACCTTGATTTTACTTTTCTCTGTTTTGCTCGACAGTGAGAACTTCTATGGCCTACACGTCCACAATTAAAACATATTTTATCCCTAAATAAACAACCCTTCTTTTTATGCTGTCCTCCACACGAACAGCATATCATTTTTCTTTCTTTATTCTGTATCCACTTCTGTTGTCTTACAGTTTGTACTAGCGAAATGCTCTTCTCCTCAATCCGAGTATTGTCTTTTCTGTTTATAAGTCGATCACATTCTTCCGTTAATTTTGTAGCGTAATTTACGGATCCTGTTCCATGATAGTGAGGGTTCTTGATCTAATTTCTTTGCCCTTTAGTGTCGTTAGCTCCTGCACAAAAATTAGACACTTGAAGATGTCGCTTGACAATTCCTTTAATTTAAACGCCTCACACTGTGCATTAACAATACCAGCATACGTGACAAAATCATCATCATCTTGTTTTACGATTAGACACTTGTATCGTATGTTAATTAGACTATCGCCTTTATCGAACATTTTCGACAAAAGTTCTACTGTTTTGCTTAATGTAATTTCGTCGAGCTTCTTCGAAAGGATTAAATTCGAGTATTTTTTATTTTCTTCTGTTCTCAACTTCTGCAACAATAAAGTGATTTTTCCTCGTCTGACAGCTGTTCACATCTTTTCGTAAATATTGTTTCAAATATACGAAAATAAGCCGGAAACGTTGAACCGCTGTCGGGGTTGTATTTAAATCGAGAGAGTGAATTTGAAATCCCTTTCGCAGAAAAAAATCTAGGACTCGGTCCTTTTGTTGTCCTTGCTAATACGTTTTCCAAAAGCGATTTATTGTATTTTGCCTGTTGTTTGAATAACTTTTCAAACGTTTTTTGTTACTGCATAAATTGTTGTTGTTGTTGTTATTGGCTGAATTGTTGCTGTATAAGTAGTTGTTACTGTAAATGGACTTGTAGCACCTTAGTTAATTCGGCTATTTGTTTCATTCTGCCAACGTTTCCACAAAAAATTTTGCTTTAATTTATGTATACAATAATACCTTCTGAGTCCAAACAAGAGGAGGGAGGCACTTTCTTACTTTCTGTAAGCGTTGCCCAAGTTTTTCCTTTTCTAAGTTCCTCGTTAATAAGTGTTCAAACAAAATATGAGGAAAAACTTACTTTCTGTAAGTGTCGAACGAGTCTTTCTAACTATTCTTCGTTAGTAACTGTTTTCAACTGCATTAGCATTTTTTTTAGTCTTGTGAAGTCGTTCCGAATTTTTCGTCGCCAACTGATATGTCCCGGAAAGGGACATATATTTTATTCGAAGTAGCTAACCGGTTTTGGAAAATGTAACCGGGTAGGATAATCTAGCAAGTAGCCGTAATGGACGGTACTCCTCGTAGTCGTATGCATTATGCTGAGACGTAGGCTTATGCAACAGACGTAGACCTATAGACGTAGACCTATAGCCGAAGGACCTCTCGAGGTCCTCGCTTTAGTCTGTATTTGTGGCTGAAACCAGCCAATCATATTACTGTGAGGGGGAACCAAGTTGTATGCATATTCATTACATCACATATTCATTGCATCAGAAAGCAAGAAAGAAATGGAAGACAGTGAAGGCAATACTTAAAACTAATATAAGTTTATTTGTACCCTCTTACTACTTTAAATAATAAATTGCATTTATATTTATGATTGTTACTGCAATAGATAGAGTTGTTATGCACAAATATTCAGCAATGAAATAGGGGGATGCTCATGGATATTTTATTATCACGGAACTCGCAAGTTTATTAATTTCAGAATATTTAATTTCAAAACCCGAGTTTTCACGAGTATTTTTAATAATAATAACAATATTAATATTGACATGTATGTACGTTTGTTTCATATATTCAGGATTATTTTTTTTCTCATGGAAAAAAACACCCGGCTTAGATCAACTTCCTATAATTGTATCATATCACATACTATTACTCTCAATGTGTTTCGTGAAAAACTAGTATTGAATCACTTTTCAACTTGTAAATATAGAAGCAGTTTGCACACGCTACGGGTTTAAAAAGACGTTTGCTAAATTCCCGCCTCTCTTAATATTGCAGTTGTTGTACGCATTCTAATCGGTTAAAAACAGTAAATTCTTTGTTATAAGAATGTACTGAAATTATGTTATTATACAAATTCGAAAATATCAGTTGCATTCAGCAAATTACGTCACTGTTAATATAGCCATATAATTAATAATGACGCAGAATAGAATAAATAGAGGAAAATATTAAAATAAATAGAATAGAAAAAGTTATTCAGAATCTATCTATCTATCTATCTATCTATCTATCTATCTATCTATCTATCTATGCCAGTTAATATCTATCTATCTATCTATCTATCTATCTATCTATCTATCTATCTATCTATCGTGTGTATTATGGCAACGGTCTCTCCTTTATACATGTTTCATTGAAAATGACAGACAAGGCATTACCATTGCGTTTTTATATAATTTTTTAAGTGCTCGTATAATGTTTTTCTTTTCAGAACTCAAATTATATAAGAGTTTTCCAATGCTTTTATATTTTCGGGCGTTTTCGGCTATACTTTTAGCCATTATAAGGAATTAATTATGTTTTAGTTATCAACAAACATGTGGAAAATTTATGCATATAGATTCTAAGTGTAGGTTTTCTCTTTTTTATTAGTAATGCCTACTTTATGATCTTTTCGGAACTTAACATTCTCAAGACTTTATATGCATAAACTTTTCCACATGTTTATTT
Source organism: Ascarosepion bandense (assembly GCA_037127315.1). Taxonomy (NCBI): domain Eukaryota; kingdom Metazoa; phylum Mollusca; class Cephalopoda; order Sepiida; family Sepiidae; genus Ascarosepion; species Ascarosepion bandense. Next base: position 232,574 of record JBBBDQ010029067.1, on the reverse strand, counting down.
ATAAGTAAAACAAAATTAATTCTTGATAACGATAAAAGTCAGAACAGATCGAAAATGGAGTATTGTTGTCATACCTGAACAGGAGCAGCCCAGCCTTCAGTTTTTATTCTTGATAAAGTTCAAATGCGTCCCCGAGTCCTTGTTGGAGAAGATTTTTCCATTCAAGCTTCTCATTTCTTTATCCTTACTACCTTAGAAAGTGCTCAGACTAGCTGCATAACCTCGTTCCACCAGGTCTGACCGTAACGTCTAGAGCAGCCATGACATTTACAATCCTGACCTGAATTTTACCTTTCTACTCATATCAAGTACCCCTTCAATTAACCCTCTACTTCGAGTGGCTTTGTACACGGTGAATCATACTGTAAAAATAATTTTCAATGGCCAAGTTTGCTTTCGTTTGTTCTTTCATAGAAAAACTAGCATAAGTCAGCGCTATTTGTTACCACATTTTGGTGTTTGTTACTACATCATAAAGTCTGTTTACGAACCAGTAACAAAGTTTAACCAAAACATTTCGGTATGTTTTTAAATATTTATTGTAGAAGTGGGCGGTTGAAAGATTTTCCATGTGAAATCGGGGAAATGACGCAAACAAGTTTGGAAAAACCTGCCGGATTAACTCATTACTCTAATCGGGAAGTGTATGACGAAATTTAAAAATTACATTACAAAAACCCAAAAAAATACGTTCATAAATAACTTCCCCACTCTCTCTCTCTCTCTCTCTCTCTCTCTCTCTCTCTCCTTCTATTATTCTCTCTACCTCTCTCTTGTGCAATACTAAAAATGGTTTTATGAATAACCCAAAGAAGTTGATAAAGATTTAATGGTTTTGCAGTGGATATCGGCTCGAAACGAGAAATCGGGGAGCCGAGTTCAAATTCCAGTTGAATTTGTTGCATTCACTTACGCGCAAATACCCTTGGGAAAGGTATTAATCCATCTATTCCTTCCAGTTATGGGTTAAATAACAGGACAGATTGGGTTCTATAGCCTTGGCATGAAACCAATCTACCGCAGAAAGCAATGGTAATCTACTGTGGGATAATCTTCTGTCTTTAGAGACATGATCGCCCAAGCGTGTTTCACGTATGGCACTTAACTGACTGACTTTAATATACTGTACCTCAAGCAATATTCTCGCTTAAAAATCGCTCAAACTACGCTAACGTAAAAAAAAATCTTTTTAATGTGTAATTAAAATATGTTTCTCTTTCTCCCTCTCACTCTCTCTCTCTCTCTCTCTCTCTCTCTTCATATATAGAGAGAAATAGAACGTATGTATATATGTGTATAATGTCATATATATTTACATAATTTACAAGTTACATTATTATATTTTATAATTTACACACGGTCCAGTGCTACGGTATTACAGGATGATTTATTTAGTACAAACGTTCCTATAAAATCGTGAAATGAAGGCAGTTTTGAACGGACATGTTTTCAGATCGTTTCAACCAAACACATGTGGCCCTCAAGGCTGTACCATTGGTCCTACACTGTTTCTGATCAATGCTCTTACTGATGTCATTAGTTTCTAAATAGGTATTTATGCAGATTACACCACAATTTACACCTGTCTTTAAGACATCCATCGTCTAATAAAGTAAACCTGGCGGCTGCTCCTGAAAAGCAACTCCAATCTGTGGTCAACTTGGGTAGGAAATGGCCTGTAAATTTGAATGCGTCCAAACTAAAACTGCTCTCCTTAAACCCCCGTAAACTATCTTTCCTGTCCGCTATCAGCGAAACTGAATCTAGTCTTCTGGAGGGCAACTAAGTGCACCTCCTTATTCCCACTTTTTTAACCGAGCAGAAGTGGAACGACTACATCGAATCTATAGCTGCATCTAGTGCTAGGAATGTTGGATAACTGTGTCGTGCGAAAACATTTTGTCATCAGATTCCATCTTGCACATTTAAAAATCTACCATTTGACCGTGCATTGAATATTGCTATCGTATATGGTCTGAGTCTCCTGCTATTTATCCCAAGGTTTTTGACAAAATTTAAAAATGGTCTGCAATGTAACTGATTCTGACATGGTATCTCGACTTCAATAGCTTTCTCACCGACGTGACGTGGCTTCCCAATGTGTTTATTACAAGTAATTTCATAGTAACCGCTCTCATATGCTTTTCTTTTTCTGGTGTGCGTTGTGGTGCAGCGGATATCGGCGGAACGACAAATCGGGGAGCCGAGTTCGAATTCCAGTTGAATTGCTTGCATTCACTTACGCAAAAATACCCTTCTCTTCAGTTATGAATTAAATAATAGGACAGATTTGGTTCTATAGCCTTGGTTGGCAAAGATAATCTTCTGCCCAGTCAGACATTTCTCTTTCGAAACATGATCGCCCAAAGCGTGCATCACATATGGCACTTAACTGATTGACTGATTAGATTAGCACGTTTATTAGATATTTCCTCACAGGTTACCCTCACTGAAAGTGAAGAAGGTATATATAAGGATTTTTTTGGCATAATTTGTATTTGTATTTACTTGTTGTGGATTGAGTTTTATTTGTAACTTATGACTTGCAATTCCTACTACTTACATTTTTGTATTTAAAACAAGAACTTAGATTTGGTAAGGAAAAATATTTTTATAATTCTGTTTTACTAAAACAGTTTCGTTAAAAAAAAAAACAGAATTATAATCCGTTTGTTTTAAGCAATTTTTCGCTTACTCAGTTTTCCCTCCTCTTTTGCTTACAATTAGAAAACCATTTTCTTTATCCTGTAGATATTCTTTTGCATGTTATCAATGATTTAAATGATCAACTTTTACCAACACGGCGATCAGTATGAATTTCTAAGACTTCACATAAAAAAACTGAAAACTGGAGGGCTACATTTGTTGAAGAAGGAAAAGAAGAAAAAAATAAATGTGTTTACTGTAAATCAAACCACTCTCCCATATCAAACATGTCTGGGATGTAACTAGAAAAACACTGTCAATTTGATAGTCGGCTTTAACGACGGTCTAATAAGATTGCTGGAGTATATAAAATTTAATAATCGCTCAAAGTCCGTTCGAAAGAAACAGGGGAGATAATTCTGTCTAGACATTAGCGTGTGAGGATCGAAATTCGTGATACATTTTTTTTTTGTTCGTTAAAGCTAAGTCTTTTTTTTCACTTTTCTTTTTTGGCTTTCATGAACTTTTTCATGCGAATGAATGACTTCGTGCTTTACTACAAACAGAATAATAGATTCATTGAAAAAAAAAAAACTAAATGGTAACAAAAAAATCAATGAAAAAAAATTCGAATAAAAACATTTTAAAAAAATCAGCAACTAAAGAACTGTCACATCTATTTAGAGGACAAAGTTCAATTTTCAATTCTATTCTTATTTCTATTTGTTTGTTTTTTATCTTTTGCTTGCGATTCTTTTTTTGTTTGTTTGTTTTTTGATGACCTATTGTGTCTCTTTTGGTTCTTGTAGAATGCAATGTGACTTTTTTTTTATATAGTAGGAAATAATCAATGCGAAAAGGACAAAGAAAGAAAAACAGTTTCAAATGGAACAAACGTAATCAAATGAACTTGCAACAGTCAGGCAGTGATGCACAAATCACCGACAAATCATTTCCTATTGAATATTGACGTGTGTGTTGGTTAGATAACTTTATCATTTACCCATAAAACATACGCACATGCACACATAAACACACACACACACACGCACACTCACACACACACACACACACATATATATATATATATAAACGATAAAAAGATGAAAAGGAAAACCTATCTCAGTGGACGCGTTTCGTCCTCTGATGGATTACATCAAGTCAAAAGTAAGGATTTTATTTTGCAACAAACACTTATAAACAAAAGTATAAATGTTATTTTCCAAAATTATTAACTTTAAGAGGCTCTCAGAAATAGTCATGAAGCAAACGTTTTTATTTTTGTTTATAAATACGTGCTGCAATATAAAATCGTTATATTTGTCTTTATATAGAGTTTTTCTCTTTGTTTTATTCTTATTTTCCATTTACAAATCTATCTTATTTATATCTGAAATTTTTATACTTAGACGCACACGCATATATATGTGTGTGTCTAAAAATTCAGATATAAGGTTAAAGACACTACACATACTTACACGCACAGACAGCATACACACGCGCGAGCGTGTCTATAAGTACAGAGAGTTTCTTCTTTAACAGAACATATTTATGCAGATTCGATGTTTTGTGAAGACACAGTTACGAGGTTCTAACTCGTCAGGGTTGTCTGCAAACAGCCCTGACGAGTGAAGACTGTTTTATTAATAGCAGAAAAATATTTATATATATTCGTGTACACACATACACACACACGTACATATATATATATATATATATATATATATATATACGTATGTATGTATGTATGTATGTATGTATAAAGCTACAAATTTGTACTTATCAACGCTCCATCTAGTCTCCGATATGAAGCACTTTACTATAAAAAAAAACTAAATATTATCACAAATAAACAATATATATATATATATAAGCGCAAAGTGTTTGCCGCTTTAACTGAGCAGTTTTATGCCAACCTCGTAGCTTTGTGTGGACACCGCTCTGATGTTCTGACAAGTGAAAAAATTATAATGGCATCCACGCAAAACTTCCAGGTCGGCATGAACCTTCTCAGTTAAAACGCCTATTTTTTTCTGCTTATCAAGGCTCTATTTCTACTCTGATATCGAACGCTTTACGATAAAAAAACCGCTTGCAGAAATACATTGTTTTGTAAAACCACTAAAAAATATTGACGATACACATTTTCACAACTCAAAATTATATATATATATGTGTGTGTGTGTGTGCGTGTGTGTGTGTGTGTGTACGTGTGTGTCTGAATGTGTTTGTGAATGAAAACTTTTCATTTTCTAGTTGATTTTATAAAGGCAAAAATTCATCAGTTAACAGAACGTGTAAATCTATGTCTCCTTGGATCAATAAATAGATCAAGGAATGAAATTTTATTATTAATATTAAGTTCAAGTGTAAAGTTGAAGACGGAATGACTTTCAAATTTGTTTTTAAGTAATGAAATTTGATCAATAATTTTAGCTAAACAAAAATTTTACCTATGTCTCTTATATAGGGGTTAATTAGTCTCATTAAGTATTTTATTTTATAAATGTGGCATATAATAATTAAAAAAGGGGACTTAAAGAACATCCCATCGCAAAATCATCTATTTGAGTTTAAATATTACCTAGGGCGTTAAGAAAATCTACTTGTGTGGTACATGCTAATAATATTTTTTAATAGAGGGTTTAATATTGATGGGCGGGAGAGATGTATGTTTGTATACATCACGGATAATGATGCCAGTCGTTTACTCAATGGGAAAATAAACAATATCCAAATGTTAGACAATTGCTGTCATTATTTTTACCACAAATTAAAGCTAAAATACGATGTGTTGAACGACATTCATTGACAGTTATATATATATATATAGATATATATATTGCTAAATACAATATGTCTTACGTGGTTGTAAAAATTTATATGTGAAGAATTGATTCGGCCTTCTTCAGGTGCTAGGAATTTCGAACTGAACCCTTTATTACGATCACTGGGGTATATCATTCTCATTCCTTGAACAAAGCCCCAAATCCTATTAGAGTTATCTACCTCTAACCAGACTCACTAAGTTACTTGCTACTCCTGTAGCCTGGTATTCAACTCACAAATCTTTGGGTCAAGTCACTGGAACGGACCAACGTCTATATCCACATCTTTAAAGTAATCTCTATGGCTGAGATACATTGATGACACCGCTAACCACACCAGGAGGAGGTCCAGACGCTACTAAACCATGTGAAAATAAGACCAACGATACAGCTTAGAATGGAAAAAGAGAGTGATAAAATAACTCGAACAGAGGTGCGATTCAAAACATCCGTATATCGTAAGCCATTCACCATTCAACATTCACCAGACAATACCTCAACTTCAACTCCCACCACTCATACAATATAAAGAAAAGGATCGTCCGCTGCCTGCAACAACGAGCAAAAGTTATAAGCAGCAACCCAGAGACATACGAACAGGAAATGGTCAATCTAAGCAGTACCCTACAACGTAAGAATTAACCAGAGTACATGACAACAAATCCAACAAACACAGAAGGGAATGTGGATAACAACTCTCAAAAAACTTCTGCAACACCTAACAACACAGGAAACCGTACAATGAAGTAACCACTCAATCGCGAATGATTTCACAGTCCAGAAAAAGACGTATCAAGCACTACAAAAAACAATTTTCAATTTCTCGTAATATCCATCTCTGCTTTGAAAGCGTTTCTTAATCTAAACAAATGTAAACAGAAAATGTTCCGGAGATTTACCGGCATATTCTAATTTGTTTATTTGAACATTATTTTAATAGACATATGTTTGTTGGTAATATATTTTGTACATTTCAGAGATCCGTGTCCCAATTACAGTCAAAGTCGGTGTATTCATTGACGGAAAAATACCCTTAGGCATGTTATTAATTCACACCCTTCACCCACGCCAAATGTGTTAATTAGTAAAAACTGCATTAATTTTGTTTTTTTAATCATATCACCCCGAGCAAGGCGGTAACGCCACTGATGTGCAGGGGGCTACATAGGAGTGAGAAGATTGGAAAAGAGAAAACCGGAAACCGCATCCTAAACAGGAAACAAGGGATGAGCCTCTTCACCTGTTCAATAGACGTGGGTGGAGTGTGAACCAGGCGATAGTTTAGTCTATCTACTCCAATTAAGTAAATCATTATTAACTCCAAATTATTTCTTAAATTTTAAAAATATTTTCTGACTTTAAATTACCGGCAAAAGGTTCTCAAGTGGTAACAAAACAAAAAACAAATCAAGCATTTCAGTTGTTATCCATGTTTTCTTATAAACAGTGTGATCAATAATTTCTTCTTCTTCTATGTGCCCTGTCGTTTCAGGACGAAGGCGATCATGGATTTCCACGTCTCCCTATTCCTGGTGGCTCTTAGCACGCTTTCTCCTGTTACACCATGCAATCGTTGTTCCATCATCCAGTTGATTAGGTCCTTCAAATATGTTATCCGCTGTTTCCCTTGTCTCTTATCCCCTCTATCTGGCCTGTTAGTATCAGGTTCTTCAAGCCCTCTTTCTTCATTGCATCTCCCAGGAACTTCAGCTGTCTCTTTCTGATGCTCAATATTAATTTCCTTTTCGTTTCCATCATTTCCAAGACCTCATCATTGCTCACAAGCTCAATCTTGTGAGCAATGTTTGAGCTTGAGCTCAATCAATATTCGCAGCATCCTTCTATAGAACCACATTTCAGTTGCTTCAAGTTTTTCCTTCATCTTTGATGATATTGTCCAATATTCACTGCCATATTGAAGAACCGACATCACATTGCAATCCAGTATTCTCTTCTTTGTTTCTTAATACTTTACTCAATGTCTGGAATGCTTCCTTCGTCATGCCAATTCATCTCCGGATCTCTGTGTTGCACTTTCCGTCTTCGGTTATAACACTTCCCAGGTATTTACCGGACTTAAAATCCAAAGTTTTACTAAAAATATTACCTCTGAAATTAATCGAACCTGTATTCCCTTTTTAGTATGGGAACATTAAACTCAAATGAGCTTTACCATTAACAGTACTGACTTCACTTTCCTGTCCGAAATCTAACAACGTAATTTGTAAGCGCTAAATAAGTCAGTTAAGTGACATACGTAATACACGCTTGGGCGATCATGTCACTTTTAATCCATGACTGACTAATCAGAAGATTTTTGCTCAGTAAGTTTCTGCGTTAGACTCATTGCCAACCAGAGCTATAAAACCCAGTCTGTCCAGCTATTTCACTCATAGCTTGAGGGACAAAAGATGGTTTCATAACTTTCCCAATGATATTTGCGCGTAAGTGAATGCAAGGAATTCAAATAGAATCCGATTTCTCGTTCCGGGTCGATATACACTGCACCACAATGCATTTATTTATTACTCGTATAGCATCGGTGGATACGATACACAGAGAAAGTGTTCTGCGGTATTATTCAGCACAATATCCGGTGCTAAACGGATATACACAAAACAGTACAATAGTTAAAATAACAGACAAAACAGATCTTACAACAGAGAAAAGAAAGGTTTAGATCGCAATAGTCGCCGAAGTAATTAGTCCGAAAATTACTCAAATGACTCTCGAATATTACGCTTCGAATGCTACTATTTTTTACTTAAATAGACCATTTCAGACTATAGGTTATTCTATCATTGAAAGCGCTGCGAGGATGTCAGCCACTTTGCAACACATTTTCTTTCCCTCTCAGTAGCCTCTTGCATCTTAGTGGTATTATTGACTTGCTTGGAGTGAAATGACAAAAGACCTAAGCGTTTTTGTTTTTTGTTTTTTTTTTCACTTTTTTCTGTTGGGACAGAGTTAATGTATGTAACAAATGGAAAGTAGGAGAAAAGAAACTGTTAAAATAGAAGAGATGTGTCGCATTTAGCAATTTTGACGGCAAAAATGATGCCAGTCTAGAGGCACGCGTAAATATACTTGCAATGATTAAATGTAAAAAAATGTTTACTTATGGGTTTCTCTAACAGTAAAAAAATAAGATTTTTGCTGAATGTTCAGCTAATACAAGGTCCAAGAGCTATTCAAGTTAGTAGGTTACTAAATGTGGTTTTTGCATAAATATAAGACGATGAATGTTGGAACTATCTCCGAGGTGGATACGATACACAGAGAAAGTGTTCTGCGGTATTATTCAGCACAATATCCGGTGCTAAACGGATATACACAAAACAGTACAATAGTTACAATAACAGACAAAACAGATCTTACAACAGAGAAAAGAAAGGTTTAGATCGCAATAGTCGCCGAAGCAATTAGTCCGAAAATTACTCGAATGACTCTCGAATATTACGCTTCGAATGCTACTATTTTTTACTTAAATTGACCATTTCGGGCCATAGGTTATTCTATCATTGAAATTGCTGCAGAGATGTCAGCTACTCTACAACGCTACTATAAATGTTAACGTTAGCTAAATTTCCTGAGTAAAGATGTGTATTTCTTAATAAAGTTAGTTGGTCCTTGCCTTGATGTAATGGCTTCCCGTAGCCTAAAGGTAAAGGACATTTAGCTTAAAAGTAGTTTCCTGGATTAAAATCGCAATGCAGATTCGGTTTCTGTCGGATGATGCATTTGCATTTAATAAGATATATTTTCAATAGGGAATATTAATTCTAATTAAAAAAAATAAATCGAAGTAAAAAGAAAAAAAAGTACGCCTCTGGCAAATAACGTGAAAAACATTTATTAACTCTCTTCGGCTTTTTAAAAAAAAATTTCTCCAAACACAGAAAAATTATGCAGTTTAATGAAATAAATTATGTTAAACGCTTTCTTTCTTGGAGTTTGGAAGAGTAAAATAATGTTAAATGCAAAGAAAAGCTCATTAGAATAGAAACAGAACTTTCAACGAATAGCAGAAGTTTTAATTGAACAGAATAAAAAATTCAAATGAATAGAATAGAAATATATGTTCAGTTGTATAAAGCAGAAAAGAAATATGCGTTCAACTGAACAGAGTATATGAGAATATAAATATAGTCTCAGTTGACTATAATATAATATAATATAATATAATATAATAGAAATATGTTGAATTGAATATAGCAAAATAGAAATATACTTTTATTTGAATAGAATAGTAATATACGTTAAAGGTAACAGAATGGAATAGAATAAGCTAGAATAAAATAAAAACATATGTAAGTTAAAAAATGTAGAATAGAATAGAATAGAAATATATGTTCAGTTGAATAGAATAGAACAAAATGGAATGGAATGAAATAGAAACGTACGTTAAGCTGAATAGAAGAGAATAGAAACATTCGTTAAATTAAATAGAATAAAACAGGACAATATGTTAAATAAGATAGAATTAAAATATACATTAACTAGAATAGACTGAGCTGTAATAGAATGGAAATATAACTTATTTTGTTTCCAAAAGAAAAGAATAGAAACATAAGAATAAAAAAATTCATTATTAATATAAGATCCACTGAACTTTTTTCATGCGTGAAAGAAGTAGTTTGCTTATTTTTCTTTATTATTCAAACATATAACTATTTCTGAACTGTTATGGGAACTGCAGAAAACTTGACAAACGGAGAAGAACTACAAGAACACTTGATAACAAACAAAAAGCGAAAGCTAAAACTTTCGTGAATAATGATGAGGAAAGGATGTTTGGAAAATGCGATATCTTGTAACACGTAAAACAGAGGGAAATAGCGATTGGCCTACATTTTGAAAGGCAACAACACAAAAAGAAGAGAGAGAGAGGGGGTAGGAGGAAAATGTCTCCCTGAAAAAAATGGAGAGGAGAGAAATCTCATAAACCATCGGAGGTTACAGAACAAAAAAGAATCGTAGATAGATAGTTACATAGATAAGAAAGAGATAGATAGAAAAATAAATGTGACTGAGATATATAGATAGATAGATAGATCTGAACAGAATAACATAGATAGATAGATAGATAGATAGATAGATAGATAACTCTTAATATACATATGCGCTGTCTTGAGATAAAAAGATATGGAATATTTCGATATATAGTCATCCGCAGAGAGAGATGTTTCGCTGTATCACAGCTCATCAGTACGGCTAGACATCCGATTGCTTTTTACCCAGGATTGAAACCCGACAGACTTGCCGTCAGCCGGTGATTCTACACCTAACGCTGTGGGCGCTCGCTAGAAGGAGGCAGGCATTTAGCGAATGTTTCATACGCCAATAGCTAGCTATATATATATATATATATATATATATATATATATATATATATATATATATATATATATATATATATATATATATACCTGATGATTGCAAACGCATGAAACTCCGAGTCGTTCCATAGAAATATATATATATATATATATATATATATATATAGAGAGAGAGAGAGAGAGATAAATAGATGTGAGAAGTTTTCCGATAGATATGAACAATTTTTAAATAGATAGATAGATAGATAGATAGATAGATAGATAGATAAAGAAAGGGAGAGGGGGAGAAAGTGAGAGAATATAAGAGTAAGAGAGTGGTGGGAAGAAAGCGTGAGAACTACAGTAATAAACAGATAGAGTGAGAGATGCATACGAAAAGATTTAGTTAGCCGACTCGAAAGATACATTCTTTTCCAATTCCATTCAATTAAACCGTTCCTCTAATCCACTTTGCCACGCAATGCTTCTTTCTTATCTATTAAAAGCGGCTAATTTCCTCTTATCTCCTTGTCATTATTCCGCAAGCTGTTTGGATGCAAATAATCCAGGGATAAAAAAAATCAAATAAAAAAGTAAGAAATATAAGAAAAACAAAAGAAATACACACGTAAATCATGTGACTCCCGTCAAAACTCTTTAAAATGTGCTTGCGTGTCTGAACATGTGAGAATTCTTTTGACACTTTATTCTTTTTTGTTTTTCTTTCATTTCACATAACCTGACTATTTTGTAAGTAATAAATAAAAGCAGTCGGTTAGAAGGTGTGAGGCAAAAAATGGTGTTGGAGGGGCGATTCGGATTAGTGGCGGTGGGAAGAAGATGGGGGCGAGAAGAGTGTGAGATTTATAGAGAGCGAATGAAAACGGTTTCACTTAAAGTTGGGAATGACTTGGAAAACGAAAATGACATAAGATCAAAAACAAAATAAATAAATAAATAAATGAGAGAAAAAACTAAAAGAAACAGTAAGTGAAGACAGCTACAGAGGAAATAATAGAAAAAGAAGAAAGAGGAGGAGGAGAAGGAGGAGGAGGAAGAGAAGAAGGAGAATAAGAAGGAGGAGAACAAGAAGAAAGAGGAGGAGAACAAGGAGAAGGAGGACGAGAGGGAATATACGAAAAAGAAGAAAGAGGAGAAGAATGAGGAAGAAGAAGAAGAATGAGGAAGAGGAAAATAGGAAAAAGGGAGGAGTATAAGAAGAATAAAAGAAGAAGAAGAAAAGAAAAGGAAGACGAAAAAGAAATAAAGAGAAGGAGGAGGGGAAGGAAGAGGTAAATGAGGAGGAGAATAGGAAGAAGTAGAAGGAAGAGAAGGAGAAGGAGAAGGATAAGAAAAGAAGAAAAAAGAAGAAGAGAAGAAGAAAAAGAGAAGAAGAAAAATGAGAAGAAGAAGAAGGAAGAGGAGAAGAAGAAGACGCGGAAAAGAGGAAGAAGGAGGTGGAGAAGAAGGAGAAGAAGAAGAAAATGAAGAAGAAGAAGAAAATGCATGAGCAGGAGGACGAGGAAGGGAAGGAGGAGACGGATAAGAAAAGAAGACAAAAGAGAAGAAGAAGAAGAAAATGAATGAGGAGAAGAAGAAGTAGAAGAAGAATATGAGAGAGTAATTGAAACGTTTAAGTAAATAATGGGGGTTAGGGGGGATTAAATAAGTAGAATAGCGGGTATAAAGAGAGAGAGAAGAAGCAAAAGAAGAGGGAATCAGATGAAGAGGATGGAGAAGCAGAAAGAGAAAAGCAAAATCAAAGATACATAAAGATGTCGGATTGATATGGTGAAGAAAAAATAAAGGCAAATAAAGTAAATGGAGGAAATAGAACGTAAATGAAGAATGGATATGGGGAACGAGATGATGATGACGATCATGATGGTGATCATCATCATGATCATAACGGTGATGGTGGCCATGATGATGATGATGATAAAAAAGAGAAAGAAGCCAAAGGCTGAGGAAGAGATGATGATGAAGAAAGAATTATGATGATGATAATGATGATCATCATCAATATAAAACATACAAGTCAATAAGAATTTTAAAATAACAATAGTAATACATGAAAAAAAAGATAAAATTGGGGAAAAATATACATAATCGTTCGTACGCAGTTATTAGTGACAAAAGTACATTTTCAAAATTCTCATTTTTTCAAAATTTGTGCATAAACAAATTATATCAAATAACAGAAACTACATCACTTGTAGAATTTCAATAGATATCACATGTCACTGGAAGAGAAAATAACATAATCAAAATATTAAAATTACACACTACTTCAAATAAAGGGTTTAGGAAGAAAACAGCTACTGAACTTAAGAAATATATTTTCCTGGAAAAAATTGTTTTAAGAGAAAGATTTTATAAATTTCAACTGACAGTAGTACAAGTTTCTCAGTCTAGAATATCGAATGTTTCGTTATGATAAAACGGTTAATATTACTATTTAGTCAGTCAGTGAAGTGCCATACGTGATACACGGTTGGGCGATCGTGTAGCGAAAGAGACAAGACTGACTTGGCAGATTTTCCCGCAGTAAGTTGCCATTACTTTCTGCAGTAGATTGCTTGTCAACTAAGAACCCAATCTGTCCTGTTATTTAACACATAGAAGAGAAGGATTAATATCTGTCTCAAGGGTATTTGTGCGTAAGTGAATGCAACGAATATCAACTGGAATTTGAACTCGGCTCCAATTTTTCGTTGTGAGCTCATATCCACTGCATTACGTCGCATATCCATATTAATATTACAAAGACAATTTGCTAATGAAAATAATAAATGTATAGATAATTGGAGTAGATAGACTAAACTATCGCCCGGTTCACACTCCACCCACATCTATTGAACAGGTGAAGAGGCTCATCCCTTGTTTCCTGTTTAGGATGCGGTTTCCGGTTTTCTCTTTTCCAATCTTTTCACTGTTTTCCTTATTTTTATTTTTTTTTCAATTGGAGTAGATAGACTAAACTATCGCCCGGTTCACACTCCACCCACATCTATTGAACAGGTGAAGAGGCTCATCCCTTGTTTCCTGTTTAGGATGTGGTTTCCGGCTTTCTCTTTTTCCATTCTTTTTACCCTTACGTAACCCCCTGCGCATCAGTGGCGTTACCGCCTTGCTCGGGGTGATATGATTAAAAAAAAAAAAAAATAATGCTAAGTAACGTCAGGATTTTTTTCCTCACTTCTAAACTGATATAATTTCAGTATTTGTTAAAACCTTAACAAATACTGTGGCTTGAGGAAGATATAATGCATGCGAATATACAAAAAAAAATCCCTACATTTTTTTATGAATTTCACAAGCAAACCAGTTAAGCGACATTGGACAGAAGATACGATTTTGATTCTTTGATTTGATTTATTTGTTATGACTTATCAACCCTTTCCGATTTTGAGTTAATGTTTATTGAATTGGCCTTGTGTCAAACATAACCAAACTTTTTACAACTTACAGGTTTTATCCAGAACTATCAGAAGGTTATCAGCAGATGTGGCCTCCCTTTGTCTGTTCTATAAATACTTTCATAGCTTCTGCTCCAACGAACTTAAGTCACAGGTGCCTCTGCAGCTGGTTTTTACTTGTGCAACCAGATTGGCAACTGGGTTCCACCCATTCACAGTTAGATTAACCAGATGCAGACGACAACTCTACTCCTGCAACCTCTTCTCTCGCACTTCCCGCCTGTGGAAATCGCGTACATTTTCTTGCTTTCCTGACGGCTACAACCGCCAGGAATTCAAATGCAATGTCAATACTCATCTCTTAACCACTTGTTAAGTTCTTTCTTCACCACCCCGTAGGTCCTTTCCTTTCTCTCCACCTTTGCAACCGTCACCACACCTGTATTCCCATCCTTCTTTTGCTCCTTTCTAACTGGTTCGTCTTTCTCTTCACTCACTTCTAATTAATGTTTTTACTCTCATGTAGCCTCCTGCACATCAGTGGCGTTACCGCCTTGCTCGAGGTGATACGATTAAAAAGAAACGGGTGAATTTGTGGAAGAATAAAAGTATACCTTTTGTATGTTTACATTGAAATTTATTAATGAAAAAGAATAAAATAGATTAGTAGGAGTTAATGTTAAATGAGAAATAGTATTAAGTAGTTAAGGGTATCAAGATTTCATAGTAGTCTTTGCAAGAATGAGTTTGTGTACGTAGGCAGGAACGTATGCATGTATAAACGTTTATTTTTAGTAGGATTGTCTTTGAAGTTATCGCTTAGAGTGAATGTTGAACAGGAAAGAGGTAAGAGAGAAAGAGAAGTGAGAAAGAAAGATAGTGACAATAATAGCGATCACTTGATTTTGTTTCAAGGGACGTGCTAATTACAATCGACTCATTTCTCTCTGACGACAGTCGAGCTTGCTTCGTCTTTTATTTCGTTTTCTGGGGCTCCGAACAGGTCATTTGGGAATTCACACCCGGATGTGATTCTGGATTGGCTATTTTGTTTTCAGTGTTTCCTAGATTTTTATTGGCCGAAAAACGTGACGCATCGATGTGTGAAATTTTGCGAGTTTTTTGTGTGCTAAGCAAAGTTTGTAAATTCGAGAAAATTCGTTTCTTTATAACAAAATGAATGCTTAGCATTTAAATTTTTAAATCTAGAACTTGTTTTGTTCACTACAAGATTTCAAACAGTACATTTGAAGTAAATTCTGAATATACAGAAACAAAGTAACAACAAAATAATTATTTACTCTTACATTTCAAATGTTTATTTAACATATGGCTGATTTATATTTAAGGGCCGGGTTTGAAGCAAAAGGAAGTAATAAACAGCTACTGGAAGCAAAATTCCTTATGTCCAGTCCTTCAATCCTTCTAAAAGTAATACAAGTGTGAATAGTCATATTTAAGTTATATTCCGAACGGTTTGGGCCGAAAATCCTATTAAAAGTTGCAATGTCTCATCTGTAGATATGGTATGTTCTTTCCGCCGACGGTAATGTTACTCCACAAAGCTGTAAAATTTGATCCGAAATAAGTACGCACCGTATTTTTCGGCCACTAACTCCGCATCTAAATTGAGTTTTTATTTTTTTTGTATGGATTAAATCCCCCGAAAAACTCTTATAAAATAAAGGAATTTAAGGAAAGCAGTCACGACAATCAATTTTTTGATCATGTTCATCAGTAACAAATATTCCTCATAAAAGCGACAGTAAAATAAAACAATAGTCCAGTATTTTTTATACATATTGATTTGATGCAAATGATAGTCTTAACTTCATTGTTGTCATTACAGCAGTTTGGTGCAAACTCTAGTAATGTCCTCAGTAGATTAACATGAAAAATAAACACCATGCGAGAGCTTATAATTAAAAAAGAAAAAGAAAACATTTTGCCTAAGACTAAAAATTTCCACTAATGATTTACACTATTTCTTTTATTTGCCGTGTTTTTTCAAGTTTTAAGGGATCTCTACATCTTCCGGTATTTTGCTACTTGACATATTTTTGACATTTATCACTTCCCTCTATTCTTTTTGTATCCATTCAAACATTTTTTGTAAGTAGTTTATTCGCGGTTTACTCTTCTCTAAACTTCAGTGTTTTCTATAAATGTTGGCTCTTTTTTCCTCGTTACGTGTCACAGATATTTAATCTGTTTCCTTCTGAGAGTAAGCTTTACTTTCATCGCTGTTTTCTGTTTTCCCCAGACTTTCTCATCACACAAATGATTCTTTTTTTTACAGTAAATTTCACCAATATTCAATGAATCGGTGTATAGGATTGTGTTAAGGACTAGTTGCCATGGAGAGGCGGGAAAGATAACGGTTGACTTTAAACTTGAACAGCTTAAGATTGTAGAAATCGGGAAAATCATCCTCTTCGGAGTCTGTTCCATCGGGCAGTAGTTCACGAGAAGAGCAATGGAGTACATAAGGAACGTGGGGTGTTTGATAATATGTAAGTGGAATGTCAGGTCCTAGCCGTGAAAATAAAACCTAGTGGAACCCAGAGATGCAGTCGACCGAGCACATTCCATGGTAGTAGCGAGAGAGTAGTGAGTAGCTAGCCACATCCTGACTATGAGAACAAGAGGTCTGAGTGTGGAAAACAATTTTGCTAAAACAAAAGGCTTTTGGACTCCAACAAAACTGGTAAGTGAGGTCTGGACAACTTCTGCCTAACCCTTTTTTCATCATTCTACCCCAAGCAAGGCAGGACCGCTAGGAGTACTTACGGCATTACAGTGAGAGAGAAACGACTGGTTAAAGTGGGTATTAAGAAAAGGATAAAAGATGAACGTGATTCAAGAAGATAGAAGCTGTTTATTAATGCTGCATTTAAATTTTTGGGGATTGTAACAATCAGAGAAACAAGCAAAAGGAAGGAAGTTCCCCAGCCGTAAATTGGAAAAAAATATGGGTGTAGAAGTAGAAGTAGAAGGAGAATTTTAACTATTTCAACGACAAAAGGGTGGGAACCAAATATCAATCTAGTAGCACGCTTAAATTCATATGAACGGAGCACAAGGGAAAAAGTACGACAGAGCAGTTGATATGAAAATACTAAATAAAATGAGGAAACCCGCGTCACGTCGGTGGGAAAATTACTGAAGTCCAGATCCCAAGTTAGAATCGATTACACTGTAAAACCTTTTTTGGAAATTTTTTCATGAACCTCGAGATGAATAGCAGTATCCCCAAACCAGATATGGTAGTAGTAGTCAATGCATAGACTAATAGTAGATTTATAAATGTGCAAACTGGATTCCCGACACAGTGATCCAACTTTCCTAGCAGTATATGCAGCTATAGATCCGATTTAATCGTTCTACTTCAAGTCGGTTAAAAAAGTAATGCCAAAGAGGTGCTGTGTATACCTCTGTAGGCGGACAGAAAAGTTTGCCTATGGTGGTTAAAAGAGAGCAGTTTTCCTTTGAAGCATTAAAGTCTACAAGCCGTTTCCTGCCCTAGCTAACCACTGATAGGAGGTCATATTCAAGAGCAGTAACCAGGTTTACTTTGTCAGCCTTGACGTTTTTTTTAGAGACGGGAGTAAATAGTGGTTTCATTTGTATAAGTACCTACTCAGGAACTGATGACATCAGGAAAATCATTGATGAAAACTGGAAACAGCGTAGGATCTAAGATAGAGTCTTAATAGACACATTCGTTTGAAATGATTTAAAAATGGTGCCCGTTCAAAACTACTCTCATTTCACGATTTTATAGGAATGATTGGATTAAATAAAGAAAAGTATCTAAGAGAGAAAGTGAGTGGGAATTTCGTTATGAACGCATTTTCTCATTTTTTTTTTGTAGTGCAATTTTGAAATTTTGTCATACAATTTTTTAATTATAACAATGTGGCATACAAGTAATATTATCATGGTACATATGGACAGGTATTTCAAACCTTTTTACGTCATCTCCCACTTTCACATGGAAAAACTTTCAATCGCCCTCTTCTGTTGTAAATATTCATAATCATACCGAAATAGTTTGGAAAAATTTTGTTAGTGATTCATAAACAAATTTTATCATGTGGCAAGAAATATCTAAGCGAAGTAACAAATACCCCTTATCAAGAGCCAGATATGGAGGGTGTCCATAAAGTCCGCGTGCGATTTTAAAAATGTATAACTTTATTTGTATTTTTGATATAAATAATTTATAAACTTGAATGGTAATACAGTGTTTCAACAAGATGGAGGTCCTTGTCATTTTGCTCTGCGTGTTAGTTTCTAAATCAGGAATTTCCTAACAAATAGGTCTGAAAAGCTGGACCATTTTATTGAACTCCACGTTCACCAAAATTAACTTCATTAAATTTTTTCTGGGGACATGTGAAAACAATTGTGTATACAACCAAACCTAGTTCATTAGAATATTTGAACGCTAAAATAACTAATGTGCTTTCAGGCATTACTGTAAATCAGTTGGCAAATGTTTTCTGTGAACTGCAAAATCTTATTACCTTTTGGATTGCTAATGATGGAGGACATGTGGAAACTTAAATAAAATTTCTATAAAACCTTAAAAAATATCGATTTATTCCTTTTTAATCCTTTTTACAAATTATTTCTGTCGCAAATACAAATAAAGTTATAATTTTTTTAAGGCGCACACGAACTTTATGGACACCCTGTATATGTTCAGTCATGGCCGTTAGCTTAGCAGCGGTTGACTTGGTGAAGTTATTATTTATCAGAGGGTATGTCGTAAGAAGTGATATGCTTAACCACTCTAGCATTGATTAGAAATTTGGATACTTTGATGAATAGCAGAAAAATGTTAATAGGGCGAAAGTTAGAAGATACGGAGTGTTCATCTAAGTTATTAAAAACAAGAGCTACATACAGATGAGCACTTCCAACAAGCTGGAAAGCCGGGAGCTGAAAAACAATAGTTGGTGAGTTTCGAGGGGACTGATACCAGTTCGGGAGCATATTACTTTAGGACAACGACTGGGAATCCATCACCATCGCTTGCCTTGTGAGAGTCTAATTTAGAATTATGTCCGAGACTAGAGACGAGGTTATGCACATATCACTCAGTAGAACATCTCTTCCCTCCAATTGTAAATTAAGACTGCGGGATAATCTTCTGCTTAGTCAGTCATATCTTATTCGAGACTTGATCGCCTAAAGCGTGTAGCACGTATGACACTTAACTGACTGATTTAATCTTGAAATGCATATTTTGCGAACCGCTATAATGTCTGTTTTGTCACAATTGACGGTTAGTCTTTTCTTCCTGTTTTCCTTTACTACCTTGTAACGGAGTTTCTGTTACTTTCTTTCTTTTTGCTCTCTACATGGTTTCACCTACTTATATTATTTTTTAAGATTTAGTCAACCAATAACAGGTAAGACTTCTTTCTAAGAAACGCCACGCAATATAAGTTGAATAAATGAAGTGAGAAGACGCATCTTGTCTTAGTTCCCATTCTATTCTTATCTTCCTAGCAGTTGAAATAGGTACTTGTATCGTACTTTATTTGTAATCATTTCGCCCCAAGCAACGCATTTTACTGCCACTGATGCTCAAGGGGTTACATAGGAGGAAAGTTATGAGAATGAGTGACAGGTTATAGGCGGCGTCAGGAAGTGGGTAAGAAAACGATCAGAATACTGAAGAGAGTGTAGTGGAAGGAGAAAAGAGCATGAGAGAGAGGATGCAAGTTAGTGAGATAGGAGATGACTATTGACTTTACATTTAAATTCTTGTAGATTGTAGCTGCTGCGGAAGCAAGTAAACGAAATGGAATTCCACAAGCAGGAACTGCGAGAAAAGAAGCTGATGGA
Organism: Ascarosepion bandense; assembly: GCA_037127315.1. Classification (NCBI taxonomy): domain Eukaryota; kingdom Metazoa; phylum Mollusca; class Cephalopoda; order Sepiida; family Sepiidae; genus Ascarosepion; species Ascarosepion bandense. The sequence goes on along the minus strand of JBBBDQ010029067.1, from coordinate 212,504 downwards.
GTAGAATTTGTGTTTACATTTTATTGATTTCACAGTAAAAGAGTGGGACATAGTTGCTAATCTTGTGGCCCGAGTAAATTCATATATAGGGGACACCAGGGAGCTAAGTTCATCGGAGCAGAAGTCGTGAAATTATTTGTAGAAGTGACACAGGGAAGCCACATTGTACCGGTGAGAATGTGACTTTATCTGAGCTGGCAAGTTGGGATCGATCACATTAAAGATTCTCCGTTGGATTTTGTCAAGGATCCCTGGGTGGATAGCAGTATATGTAGACGTTTCTTTATAAGGAATATTTGGGTATTCATTGATCGAGCAGCCAGTACTATTATTGCTTGAAATTTATAAAATCTTACCATTAAACAATTTTTCAGAAGTATATTTAACAGTAAGAGGTATTGCTCTTTTCAGTGCTTATAAGAGTTTTCTTCCAAACCTTTTATTTGAAATAATGTAGAACGTTAATATCTTTTAGATTTACAGGTTATATGCATTTTTATCTGTTACTGCTGTTGGTAGTGATGTAGTGATGTGGTTTCTGTTATTTCTGTTATTTGTTTTTGATTGTGCAGCACCACTCCACAAATTTCCAAGAAGGATGATCTTTGCTAAGAGTTACATGCTTCATTCGCTCGACACCATTTTTAGTCATTGATCAGAAAAAGCAGTTGTATGACATCCAAATGAAAGTCTCGATATGAGAAGGCTATTTAAAAATATTTTTGGTACCGCGAAATTTTTTTAAAGTTTTTTAAATCTCGACAAAAAATTTTGGCGATAACTTTCACAATACTAAGTACTGTGAAAATTTCAACAAAAGTCAAATTGTTGCAAAAAACATACAGTACCTAAAAGAAGCAAATTTGACATTTTTATACTACTGTTGAAATTCTCAGCCTATTTGAAAGTCTCCCGACTGTGTTGATATTTACATTGATACTACTATGTGTTATATTTTACCAGAATTAAATACATATAAAAACAATATCTAAAAAAGGATATGCAAAAAACAGTATTGCATACTTATTAAATAAGTTATTATTTATTATATGTTATTTATTTAAATTGTTTTTAAAATAGTGGAAGTATTTTGAAATAATATGAATGTTAATTTCCCATCACCAAATTGAAAATTTATCGTATTACGCTACGCATCCTTTTATCTTTTTTCGCACTTCCAGCCTGTGGAACTTGCATTCCCGAAGGCTACAACCTCCATGATTTTAAATGCAATGTCAATGCCCATTTCTTATCCACTTTACCCCAGTCCTTTCTACATCATCCCGCTTATCTTGTTCTTTTCCTTTCTCTCTCTAACTTCGCAACTGTCTTCACTTCTGTGTTCACCTCCTTCTCTAACCCTTTCTCTGACACCCACTGTAACTGGTTTGTCTTTCTCTTCACTCTCCTCCTGCCTAAAGCGTTAACTCTCTTATGTAGCTCCTCTGCGCATCAGTAGCGGCACTGCCTTGCTTGGGGTGAAACGATTAAAAACACAACTGTACTTTGAATTAAACCCTCAAAATTGGTATCTATTGATCAGTGTACGGATATTTTAGAGAGTTTGACGGGGACAAACTAAGTCACAAAATTTTATATATAGGATGATAGATGAAGAGATTGATTTTCATGTTGTTTTAGTTTTGAAGCAACATGCGGTATTGCATGAAACTATCCCTTAGCGTAGCCGAATCTATATTCGATTTCTTTAACTCCTATACTACATTTTTCATAAATGATTGATACAGAAGGGTATTTGAAGGAATTAGTATTTACTAATTCCAAATATTGAGTATTTTAAGATTGTTAAAAGTTCTGGGTTTTAAACACCTTCAGAATATTAATAATTACAACGTATTTTTAAAATAATTTTTCATCCACTTTTTGTTTTTGTTTGCTTTCTTCTTTTTTTTTTTTACTAGCCGCAAAAAGATGCAGTGAATTGAACGGCAATGATATATTTTATTACCGGTAATAAATTTTATTCCTGAAAATAAGATCTTCCTATTTTTCGGCTATTAAAACAGGAAGATTCCTGTTCACTGCTAAAAAGGAAGAAAAAAATAAAAGAAATAATTAAATCCAGGTAAAAGACAATCAAAATGAAGCCACTGACTGCATTCATCAATTTAAACGGGATCATTTACGCAATTTAATTTACAAATTTTACTGGAATACTGAATTTCAGACGTTTAGTGCTGATCGACGAATCAAATCAAAAGAAAACCGAAAATTGAAGCAGCAACGCGAATTTAAATTTCTTTAATTAATCACTACAAACATCTGTAGAAAAGCATTTATTTTCAATTACTTTTCTTTGCATTTATTATTTTATCATTGTGAAAGCTTTAACCTGATAACTGGAATGATAAAAAAGAAAACCTGCCCCAAAACGAAAAGCTAAACACTTTTTTTTTACTCACATAGACCGATACTAGTTGCTAAGCACGTTTCATAAAGTTTGAGCAATACAAATCAAATTCGAAAGTGACGTTAGAAAATAAGTGTTAGTTTATTTCTCTTTTTCTCGTATATTTTGTTTTTATTTTATATTTATGAACCAAAAAAAAAAAATACTTACGGATTTTTATCCCGAACATTTTTGAAGCGCAAAAATCAGGCATGGAAATTTATTCGAAAGTAACGTTGGAAAATTCGTGTTAGTTTATTTCTCTTTTTCTCTTTATTTTTTCTTTTTATTTTATATTCATGAACCCTAAAAATGTAAGAATTTTGAAACTAAATATTGCATTTTTTGTCAAATATAATATTGTGTAGGTAAAATAGAAGTTAAAAACGATAAAAAATGAAATATGTGAAAAAATCTCACAGGTTGCAAGAAATGTAAACTTATTTATAAATGGAACTTTGTGTGTGTGTGTGTGTGTGTGTGTGTGTGTGTGTGTGTGTGTGTGTGCGTGTGTGTGTGTGTGTGTGTGTGTGTGTGTCCGTTACCTATAGACTCCGAAACGGCTAAATCGATTTTCTTGAAAATTTACACAGTTGTGCTATTACCGTCTGCAAGTGTTCTTAGCTGGGTTTTGTGTCGAGGTACCCCCGATAAATATCAAAAATCGATAATCGAAAAAATCGGGCTATAGAAGGAAGGGTCCGATTTTAATCAAATTTGATGCACTCAGAGACAAAGACATAATAAACGATATTCAGAAGTTTCAAGGTTGCAGTTCTTACAATAGTGCAGAAAATCGATAATATATATATATATATATATATACATATATAAGGCAAGATGTTTGTGTGTGTTTCTGTTTATCTGCCTGTATTTCTGTATTTTTTTCAGCCCTTTTATTTTAGTTTTTGTTTCGGGTTTGGCTCTAAGTAGGTATAATTGTAGTTCTTAGTCTCAGCCATGATACCATTTACTCAGAGGACTTATTTAGCCTTCAAAATTCAGTTTACGATGAAAAAAACTTATTTGATATCGATACCAGGAAATCGAAATTTGACTTAGATCCATTCATTTTTCTTTCAGTCTACGGTTTCGCTTTAACTGGAAACAACTATTGCTTTTTAATCTTTCTTGCCAACGTCTAAAGAGTCTGAGCTTCAGGACCATGGATTAGTTTTTTGTTTTTTTTTAATCATTTCACCCCGAGCAAGGCGGAAATGCCACTGATGTGCAGGGGGCTACATAACTGTAAAAAGATTAATTAGAAAAGAGTGAGGAGTACAAACTAGTAAGAAATAAACAATAGAAAGCTGAGAAAGCAAATTCGATGACAGATACAAAGGTAGAGAGAAAGGGAGGGTTATACGGGGGTGGGGAGAGAGCTAGAGTTCAGTGGTTAGTAGATGAGTATTGACTTTGCGTTTAAATTTCTGGAGGTTGTAGCCGTCAGGAAACCAAGAATATGGGAGCGAGTTCCACGGGCGGGAAGTGCGAGAGAAGAAGCTGCAGGAGTAAAATTGTCGTCTGCATTTGACTAACCTGACTGTGAATGGGTGGGACCCAGTTGCCAGTCTGGTTGCACGAGTAAACACCTGTTGAGGAGGCACCAGTGACTTAAGTTCGTTGGAGCAGAAGCCATGAAAGTATTTATAGAATAGACAAAGGGAGGCCACATTTCGACGATGGGGAAGTGGCTGCAGTCGAGCTGCCAGATCAGTACCTATGACATTACAGACCCTCCTTTGGAGCCTGTCGAGAACACTGAGGGGAACGGCAGGGGCGCCTGACCATAAATGGCAGCAGTACTCCATGCACGGACGGATGGTTGACTTGTATATATGCAGGATGGATTCAGGTGGGAAAAACATCCTGAATCGACATAGTGACCCAACCTTCTTAGCAGTAGATTTTGCTATGGATTCAATATAGTGGTTCCATTTGAGGTTTGAGGACAGGGTAAGTCCGAGGAGGCGTAGTGTATTGCTCTCCGGGAGAATCGCTTGGTCCATGCTTATGGGAGGCAGGAGAGGTTGCCTGTAATGGTTGACAGACAACAGCTTGGTCTTAGATGAGTTGAAGTTGACAAGCCACTTCTTGCCCCAGTTCACCACAGAGTGTAGATCACGTTCAAGGTCAGCAGCGAGATTATGTCTGTCCGCCACGACAGGTTTCTTACTGGTGCGAGAGTATATTGTAGTGTCATCTGCGTAGATGCCTACTTGGGACTTGATCTCATCTGGGAGGTCGTTGATGAAAATAAGGAAGAGCGTCGGGCCCAGGATAGAGCCCTGTGGGACACCAGCATTCGTGCTGTAGGACGTAGAGGCGCGCCCATTCAGAACGACCTTCATTTGGCGGTTATTTAAGAAAGATTGGATTAGGTCAAACAGGCGACCGGTAATACCATAACCGCGTAGTTTGCATAGGAGGCCAGAGTGCCAAACCCTGTCGAAAGCCTTGGAGATGTCCAGAGCAACCGCGCGAGCCTCGTCAGACTCATCAAGGGCCTGTAGCATGTACTCCGTTACGGTTGTTAGCAGGTCGGCTGTGGACCTGGCAAAGCGGAATCCATATTGCCTGTCAGAGAAGAGTTTGTGGGCGGTGAGATGATGAACTATTTCAGCATTGATTATAGCCTCGAATACTTTCCAGAATATCGGTAGAAGACTGATAGGGCTTGGATGGGTCCGTGAGTTCACCACAATTCTTAAATACTGGAACGACTGAAGAGAACTTCCAGCATGCAGGAAAGCAGGAAGCAGAAAGGTAGTAGTTAAATAGTTTAGAGAGGACAGGGGAAAGTTCAGGAGCACACCTCTTAAGGACTATCACCGAGCCGAGCAAGTATATGATATTTCTGAATTTAAAATTAGTTTGCACCCTTTTCACACTCTCCGTTACTGGCTGGGGACAACAAATGTAGCCAATGCAATATATAAGCGTTTTATTAGAAATAATAAAATGCTGAAAATAAAGAAGATAAAATACACTATAGGCAAAGAAGATAAAATACACTATAGACAACCGCAGAACGTAGTCTTCAAACAAGAGTTCAAGACATATACTAAACCACACATGATGTAGTGACTGTCACACAAGTTGTTACTTAACAAAGCTATTTTTCTTCTTTCTAGAAGTTCTTGCCACAATTCCTCAGTCAAAATATGGTTAGGTCTTCCGATAATGAGACACCTTGCATGTATGATCGTACGATCATTACCTACATAGACTATAGCATGTAACATCTTATTTTTAAAACTGGTTATAATGATTGTCGAAATCATTTTTTAATAGGTTTCTATATAGGTAAGTGGTTCATAACCATCCTAGTGCCGGGTTCTAATTATTAATATGAACCTCTATTTAATCATTTCACGAAAAGCATGTGTGCAAGAATATGAGAAAAATAAAAAATTATGAAAGAGAAAGAACTATAAAAGAACAGGAAATATGCAGACAGAAGATAACCATGGGCATTGAATTTAAATTCTTGATGATCAAAAATTGACTGGTCATCAAGAAGCCGAAAGAAAGTTCCTCAAGCAAAAAGTGATAGAGAAGAAACTTTTAGCACAAAACTTACTGTTACTTCGAGGACTTTCAAATATAAAATCATGAGACCTTGCCGCCAATCTAGTGCCGTTCATAAAATTAAGGTACCAAAAAGTACACTACCGTCTATAATTATTAGACCATCCTACTATTTTTAAAAATAAATTATGTATTTCATACTATTTTTAGTATTTATTGCCAAATTGCCCGGTTCACACTCCACCCACGTCTATTGAACAGGTGAAGATGTTCATCCCTTGTTCCCTGTTTAGGATGTGGTTTCCGGCTTTCTCTTTTCCAAACTCTTCCCTCTTACGTAGCCCCCTGCGCATCAGTGGCGTTACCACCTTGCTCGAGGTGATATGATAAAAAAAGTGGATAATTCTAAATGAAAATAGAATGGTTCTTTTGTTATTATTACTTTGCAAAATTTTACAAGGCAAGGAAGCAAAGATGAACTTATCCGAATCACCTAAATTTTCTTCATTCTTTCCTTGATGAAACTGCAATATAGGTAATTATTAAATATTTATAAATTCATTTGATGTACATTTTATTGCACAGTATTAATAAAAGACCCATTCTATTTTCATTTACAATAATTCATTTGGCAATATATACTAAAAAATAGTATGAAATACATCATTTAAAAAAAGCTAAAAATAATGGAAGCATTATTAATAAAAAAAGCAAACTTTAGCGCTCATTAACATCAACAATGAACCCGGTCACATTGTGCTGACCGTCTTTGGAAAATAAAACATGAGTATAAAGCTGCCTACAGGCATAAAACAATGTATTATATCCGTTAAAGTAAAATAAAATTCATTCTTGATAATGGCTAAAAGTATAGCCAAAAGCACTTGGATGTATAAAACATTCGGGCATTTTTTTTTATGATTTATGTATGAAATGAAAGAAATTATAAGATCATATGAAAGCTTTTTAAAAAACTTAACTACTTTAGCTTGTCTGTCATTTTAACGAAACATGCATAAAAGTGGGATTGTTGCCATAACACACACACACACACACACACACACACACACATATATATATATATATATATATATATATATATATATATATATCAGAAAAATTAAGGCAGACACGTTATTTCATGGTGAATCGGATATACAGGCCTATTTCAGGTGAACCATCATCAGCTTCCGTCTTTTTTTAAAAAGGATTTTACACGAATCTTCGTGTCATGATTCGTGTAAAATCGTTTGTAAAATAAAGACGGAAGCTGATAATGATTCGCCTGATATAGGCCTATACTTCCGATTCACCATGAAATAACGTGTCAGGCTTAATTTTTCTTATATTTACTCTATACGTATTTATATGCATATGTGTTTAGAGCTCTCTTAGAGTGTTGTCCTACCACTGTAAGTACAGGATACTTCTTTGGAATCTTCTCTACCCACACTGCATGCTGATATATATATATATATATATATATATATATATATATATATATATATATAATGGAATGACTATATTGAATCCATTGCCAAATCTGCTGCTATGAAAGTCGGCTCACTGTGCAGGGCCCGGAAGTTTTTCCCACCTGAATCTATTCTGCACATATACAAATCTACCATCCGCCCGTGTATTGAATATTGCTGCCATATCTGGTCGGGTGCCCCTGCTGCTCTCCTTGGGCTTCTTGACAAAATACAAAGGAGGATCTGTAACGTAGTTGATACTGACTTGGCTGACCGGTTGCAGCCGCTCTCTCACCGGCGTGATGTGGCTTCCCTGTGCCTCTTCTACAAGTACTTTCATGGCTTCTGCTCCGATGAGCTTAGATCACTGGTGCCGCCTAAGCAGGAATTTACACGAGATACTAGATTAGCAACTAGGCCCCACCCTTTTACAGTTAAACAAATAAGATGTAACCGTAAATTCTACTCCAACAGCTTCTTTTCTCGCGCTTCCCGCCTGTGGAACTCCCTTCCACAAGTTTGCTTTCCCGACAGTTACAATCTCCAGGTGCTTAAATGTAGGGTCAATAGACACCTCCTATCACACTAACTCCCAACTATTCTCAGAACACTCTCATCTACCCAACCCTCATATCCTTACCCGCCTATCACCCACCCTCTGACATTTCCTATATTTAATTATCCTTTCTCCACTCTACGTAGCCCCCTGCGCAGTAGTGGCAGTGACATGCCTTGCTCGGGGTGAAACGCTCATAAAAAAAAATATATATATATATATATACTTCTTAATAAGTATATAAATACTTCCAAAGAAGTATATATATATATATATATATATATATATATATATATATCAGCATGCAGTGTGCGTAGAGAAGATTACAAAGAAGTATATATATATATATATATATATATATATATACTTCTTTGGAAGTATATATATTTTTATTTTACATGCTGATATACGTCTTTTTTTTTACGTCTTTATTTTACATGCTGATATATATATATATATATATATATATATATATATATCAGCATGCTGTGTGGGTAGAGAAGATTCTAAAAGAAGTATCCTGTACTTACAGTGGTAGGATAACACTCTAAGAGAGCTCTAAACATATATGCATATAAATATATATATATATATATATATATATCTATGCGCCACGTATTTTTTGCAAATGTCTCCGTTCCTGAAATAATTTTTCTTCGGCAAGACAACAACATGACTATAAAAAGGTTAAAAATCAAAAGCATACGGTTAAATTCAGAACCTTATATTATTCACAATATATTCATAAATTGATCCCATGCTAAGAGATTATAAATATTAATTTTATTATTTAAAAAAAATACTCATTTTCGCTTATTAAACATTAAATTTCGTCACTTTGCATCCTCCGTAATTCTCCTCGACTTTTCAGTTAGCCTGATGAATATTTATGACATAAATTATACCCCAAGGCGTTACAGGGAGTGAAAGAGAATGAGATGGCCTTAGTGAGAAAAATGACAACAAAGAAACATTTTCAGGAAGAGAGAAGATGGTGAGTTTAATATCTATAGGTGGCAGGGATGCAAGTAATCGGAAACACGGGTTAGAAGTACGAGAAAGAAGCAGAATAGAAGAGACAGTTTCATCTAAATGGTTCAACATTAAAACGATGAAACCGTATTACCAATCGAGTAAAACTTTTACATTCATACAATTGAAACACCAAGAAGAGCATCTATTGAGAACATTTTTTTAATTATTTCACTCCGAGTAAGACAGAACTGCCACTAGTGAGCAGGGGATTACATAAGATGGGAGTGATGAGAAAGAGAAGCAATTACAGAGGTATTTGTCTATATTTCTGAGATGCGGTAGTATTTACAGTATTTAAATTATCCGGACTATTGTCTTCATCTACGTTGCCATTTGTAGAACGTTTTGGCCGTCGACGCTCCGGCCTTCTTCAGGTGCTAGTAATTTCGAACCGAATCCTTTATTACAAAGGACACATGACTCAGTGGATACAGACGTTGGTTAGTTCCTCTAACTTGACCCAAAAGAGTTGTACGTTCAATACCAGCCTACAGCAGTGGTGAACAAGTAACTTTCAGGGTTAGAGGGTGATAACTCATGACTTCCAATCGAGGTATTACTACGCAAGAAATGGAGTTCATATACCCCAGTGATTATAATAAATAGGTCGGTTCGAAATTCTTAAGACCTGAAGAAGGCCGGTGTGTATGTACAAATGACAGCATAGATGAGGACAATAGTCCGAATAATGTAAATAGTGTACGTTACAGGGCGTTTCAGAAAATGGTCAAAGAAGGATTAGAATACAGGTTTAAAAAGGGCTGCATGATAGTCGAGTGGAAAGGAAGAAGAACATGAGAGAGGGGGAAGGAAGCGAGTCAAGGAGATAAGAGATACCAATTGACATTGCGTTTAAATTCTTGAAGGTTGTAGCTAGCAGGGAGTAAGTATACAGAAGATAATTCCACAGGCGGGAAATGCGAGAAAAGTAGCTGGTGGAGTAGAAGTTGGAGTTACATTTGACTTGTTTCAATGTTAAAGAATAGAACCTAGCAGCTAGTCTAGCATCTCGACTAAATTTTTGCATAGAGGATACTAGGGAGCTAAGCTCATTGCAGCAAAAACCCGCGAAAGTATATGCAGAAGAGACAAAAGAAAGCCACATTAGATCGGCGAGAAAGTAACCAGTTGAGCAACCAGGTCGAAATCAATTACATTGAAGATTATCCGTTGGATATTGTCAAGAACCTCGAGATTAATAGCAGGGGTACCTGACCAGATGTGACAGCAGTAATCAATTCACATATGGATGGTAGATTTATATATGTGCATGATGGATTCAGACAAGAAAAACTTCCTTGCTCTACACAGTGAACCAACCTTCCTAGCAACAGATTTAGCTATGGATTCAATGTAGTCATTCCACTTGAGATGGGCTGATAGATGCAGGCTGAAGAGGCGTGGTGTTTTGCTTTCAGTGAGTTTAGCCTGATCCATGCTGATGGGGGTAGGAGCGGTTATTTATGGTTGTTAAAGGATAGCAGCATCATTTTGAAAGCATTAAAATTTATTACCCCTGTCTACCACAGATTCGAAGTCCTTTTTAAGATCAGCAACAATGTTTGCTTTGTCAGCCTTGGCAGATTCTTGTCGAGGCAGGAGTAAATAGTGGTGTCGTCAGCATAGATGCCTACTTGGGATCTGATTGCATCAAGAAGACTGTTGATAAAGATCAGAAAAAGCAAAAGGCCTAAAAAAGAGCATTGAATGACAGGTATGATAGTATCTGAAAGCATGCCCATTCAATACTACCTTCATTACACGATTGGAAAAGAAAGACTGGATTAGGTCAAACAAGCGTCCAGTTATACCATAGCCCTGTAGCTTGTGTAGAAGGTCAGCATGCCAGATTCTGCTAAATGCTTTGAAGATATCTAGTGCAAGAGCTCGAGCTTCGCCGTTCAAATCGGGAGCCTGGTATATATACTCTGTGATGGCCGTTAACATATTAACAGTAGACCTGGTGAAGTGGAAACTATACTCTTTATCGTATAAGAGGTCGTGGGTTGTGAGCATTGATAATAGCCTCAAACACTTTGCTAAAAATCGGTAGATATTTTAGAAAGGAGAGAAACCACGTCAAGTCTATGGGAGAGGGACAGAGATGACAGGTCAAAATCAGTTATTTTACACACATTTTATTCAATTATGTCAAGAATTTCTAGATGTATACGAAGAGCACCAGGCCAGATATGGCAGCATTATTCAATGCGCGGACGAATGATAGATACATAAACGTGCATGGTTGGTTATGAGGGGAAAAAATTGTTTGGCATGACACACTGAACCAGCTTTTGTAGCATCAAACCTCGACTTTTTACTCAGTGTGGTTTTTCATCATCGTTTTGTTTTGATTTCACAGAAATAAGAATTAGATACATCGATGGAAAATTAGCTATTTCGATTATTTGCCTCTAGGAATGATCGTCTATTTTCGAATATCAGTTTTGCGTTTCACTTTTTCTTACTTTTGCGACTTATTTGTTCCCGCAGCGTCAAAACGCATGAGAGTGGATATTTCTGGAAATAATGCATGATTTATTTTTTTTTTTTTTCGTATTACAGTTTCATCTTTAGTGAATGTCAGAGTATTTTTTCCGATAGCGCTATTCTGGTATTGAACAAATAATGATTGGCCCCTAAAAAGGGGAAAGTTATTATACCGTTTGTTGTAGATTGAGAGCCAAACAAGCGCCAAAACTAAAATAGATAAGTATATGAAAAGTGATATAAAAAAAGCCACGGATTTTGGAAAAGTAGTTTAAAAAATAAAGCTTGTGCGTTATAAAAGAATAATTTTGAAGAAGCTAAAAGATAATACTTTGGAGAGGAAATTCAAAATCACATCTATAAAAATTACATACAAATCTCATAAAGCCGGGTTGCAAATCACATAACAATTACATGTAAATGCTATAAAATTAAGATATGAAAGTGTAGCAAAGATTGCGTGCAGATCGTATGAAAAGCAGATGTAAATCTCATAAAAATGAATATATAGAGATCTCATGAAAGTACATGTAAATCTCATAAAATAAAAACTTACAAATCTCAAAAATGGCATATAAATCTCATAGAAATTGAGACAAGAAAATCTTATAAAAATTGAGTAATGCAAATCTCATAAAAATACATGTAAATCTTATTAAACATAAAATATACAAGTCTCGTAAAGATTACATTAAAAATATATGTATGCCATATAAAAATTAAGACATACAAATCTAACAATTTCTTTATGTGAAAGTCGTAAAAAATTGTATGTATAGAGATTAGAACATTTCAATTTTGTAAAAATTACACACACGCACCCCCCCCACACATATATATATATATATATATATATATATATATATATATATATATATATATAGTGACGTAAATTAATAGATATGCATATGAGGGTACAAACATGTATAATTATAATATTCTTATTATTCAGGTGTTAATAAAACAGTGCCCAAGAAGTATTAACAGAGTTATTATATATATATATATATATATTGTCCTACGTTGTTGACACGACTCGGAGTTTCATCTTTTATGCAATCATCATGTGCATATTACAAACTGATAGGTTCATAGATTTTAATTTAAGTTTACTCAGGTTTCATGGGAGTTAAATATTATAAAGTTAGATTACTACTTTTTAATAACAAAATTTAAAATTTAAATATATAAAGACTACATGTCGATAAAAAATTTAAATTTAAATTTTTAAAGTAAAATTAAAATTTTAAAGTATTTACATTATTCGGACTGTTGTCCTCACCTTTGTTGCCATTTGTACGACGTTTAGGCCGTTGTACGCTCCGACCTTCTTTATGTGCTAGGAATTTCGAATCGAACACTTTATTACAATCACTGGGGTATATCATTCTCATTCCTTGCTTAAAGTCTACTAATCAACCTGCTTACACATGGCCCAGTAGATATAGACGTTGGTTAGTTCTTGTGACTTGACCCAAAGAGTTGTGAGTTCAATACCAGGATACAGCAGTGATGAACAAGTAACTTGCAGGATTAGAGGGAGATAACTCATGATTCCCAATCGAAGCATTACTGAGGATGGTATACCCCAGTGATTGAAATAAAGTGTTCAGTTCGAAAGTCATAGCACCTGAGGAAAGTTGGAGCGTACAACGGCCGAAACATCGTACAAATGGCAAGAAAGATGAAGACAATAGTCCGAATAATGTAAATATTGTAAATACTACTATATCTCAGAAATATAGAAAAATAAAATTTTAAAATTAAATAATATTAAAATGCAGAGCGATGAAATCAAAAATGCATAATTCATAATTATTAAAAGTAATATTTCCCGGGAAACAAATAAAGATAGTAAGAAAGAAGGAAAGAAAGAAATGTGGAAATAAGAGAGTGAGAAAAAAGGAGGGAAATGTATGGAGAAATCTGTATCAATCGGATCTATGAATGTAAGTAGGGATTTTTTCTATAGAAAAATGTGGTCATTAAATCGCTTTTTTGTTAAGTAGATTAGAGCTATTTATATGGTTTAAGGTGGCAATTTTTTCTAAAAAGCATAAGTTACATCTATTTTTTTACCATTGTAAGATTGGGGTTTAAAGACAATGTTAAGATTGTTTTTTTGTTTTTTTTAATTTTCAATAATGTATAGATAAAACATATTTATTAGCCACACTTAAAAAAATCGACGAAAACAATGTTTAAGTCAGTTATAGTTGTGTTAAGAACACAGATAAATATATTTTCCAACATAATAATACGATACCAAATAAATATTTGACCTACGTGAACAATAACAGTTATAATAACAAAACTTATAAAAGTAATTGCAAATACTGAAAAAATAAAACCTGCCCATTGAATGGCCCATGTATGTCCGAAAGTATTGTTTAGAGAGATCGAATTCATTTGAATGATGATGATGATGATGATGATGTTAAATTTTACTTTGGATCGACCGCTAACATGTCGAAGCTTAGATTTAACAATCATATGCTCTCTTTAAACAACAATAAATACAGCAAAAGCACTGTTTTATCCACATATTATTAGAAATTAAAAAACAACATATAATATGACCCTAATGACTACATAACGCATGAAACTCCGAGTCGTGCCATCGACATAAGAAAATATGTATATTTATCAATATATATAAACATTTCAGGCGTTAATATAGTGTGTATTTCATATTTGAAACATATTTATATTAAACTGTGTATTACAACTATCACCTACTCAAGTAATAGATATAAGTGAATAAGCTTTTTCGAATACGCAGCTCGATAGACGTAGTAAACACTGTTTAATAAATAAAAAGGGTGCGCCTATTTCAAATAAGAAGTATCCACGGAAATAAAATTTGAAGTAATAAAAATGAATACATTAATACGGTATATATATATTCAGAGCAAATGATGGTTTTCCGTAGGCCTAGTGGACGCATATTTGAATGTTCAGGTCGGTAAATATATCTAAATATACTCTTTAATTATATTAAACTGCAGTGTTTCTACTTAAATACGAATATTCATTTAAAAATATTGTTTTAGCAAATAAATCAAACATATGTTAGAGTTAATCCATTTCACAATATTTCGTAATATATATATATATATATATATATATATATATATATTTTAATTCAGATACTTTAATCCAAGCGGAAAAAGCAGGAAGGTAAATTCCAAAAATCCGATCCTAATTAATATTAAAAATTTTATTTTCATATTAAAAAATGATACAGGAAGATAGCTCCATGTAATAAAATATGACAGAGCAAATATAAATTAAAAAAGGATTAATTCAATGATGTTGGATAATCATTTCGATATGAAAATCACCACGGGTGATAACACATCTTTCAGCAACAGAAAAATCCTTTCAGAAACTAGAGAATAATCAGTCTAATTTTCCTTTTTAAATAGATTTGCAAAAAAATTTAAAAAGAAAATGAAAAAAGAAAAAAAGAAAAATATAATAAAACAAAATATAATCAAATAAACAAGAAAAGAAAAAATATATATATATATATATATATATATATATATATATATATATATGATAAAATAAAGAACAAATAGGAAACATATGTCAATCTAGTATATCTGTCTAGGCGTATGTTGAACAGTAACGTTAGCTAATATAAGCGTATATGCATATTTACGTATGCTTTTTTCTTTATATATATACGTATCTTTTAATATTATATATATATATATATATATATATATATATATTAAAATTATACTTTTGAACATGTACAAACTACAAGCTACTACAAAACTATATATATATATATATATATGTATATATATATATATATCATAAATTAAAAACTTATACTTTAGAACTTGTACAAACTAACAAACTACTACAGAATTGTACATTTTTGTTTCGACATTTAAAAAACAACCTACATTGCTTTATTTTTATATGTTTAAATGAATGTTTTGAACGTTGTAATTATTTCCTTCGTTTCCTATTCATATATATATATATATATATATATATATATATATATATATATATATATATACATCTAAAACAGCATACCAGGCCACATACACAATTTCTTGAAATCCTCGTCGAAAACACAACCAGTTGAAACATAACCTGAACAAAATTAATTACAAAGTCTCCACTCACATTCTCAAATGCCTATAATAGATAATAAAAGCGATTGGTTATACCAATCGATTTCCATACTTAATATATCTTACCCCCTCTCTCGTGTGGTCATGTGAGACGCCACAAGCAGTCGTGCGATTTTCGCTTCCAGCATGCACGCATGTGTTCGCCAATCCTCCACACAAACAAAATAGACGACTATTACTATCGTTTCGTCCGTGAACTGCCTGTTACAACAAAAACTATTTTCATCTTTGATAATAGCTGATGTAAGTCGAAAGCTCAGAAAGGATTAAATAAAAACATTTATCAATATTGTGATTTTCTTTCCTCTTTCAATGATAATGACATTAAGCATATCAGACGATATGAAAAACTTTACATAAAATAAATCGACAAAATGTGTCTATATTATTAATGAAACATGCATCAATGAAAAAATGCTGTCTAAAAACACACACACAGTATATATATATATATATATATATACATATATATATATCCACATTTTTTATGTGATTTGCTTTTTCTTATTAATTTTTCATGTAGTTTAGAAAGCATCATGTAGTTTGCATATTTACCATTACTAAATTATGTTTTCTGTGAGTATTTTCTCTGTTTGCAAGGTTCTTCATTTACTATTATATTCGTATATTTTTTGTTTTCGTTATCTGCTGATATTAGTGTCTTGATACAGTACATTTGTTTGCATGCCGTTGCCGTTTAAGGAACATTCGTTCCTTGCTGTGAAGTTACATCTGGCTTTGATTCATGCTGGGTTTTTTTCGGTGTACTTTTCGTCATGTTTTCGTTGCAAATTTAGCTGACCATTTAATGTGTCTCTGCTGAATATCTTCTAAAAACTTCTTGATGGAAGGAGTGTTTATGTATAAGTTTAATGAATAATTTTTGTTGTACGGTGGGTTGAAACTAATATTGCTTTTTTTTTCTTTATAGCCGGTTCCTGTTATCCAGGTGTTGTTCGAAATCTAATAGGGAAATTATTTCTTGTGACGGAGAAACTGTGAAGCAGTATAGTTCCACCTATATTTCAGTCAATGATAAACAATCTCCTTACAGAGAAAGAGATACTTGAGGCAAAAGTTTGGTCTACCGTAATTCTAAAAAGGGATTCTAAGAATACCAAGAACGGATCATGTGATCAACGACGAAGTTTTAGATAAAATTTGAACAAAGAGAATCTTGTAAACAACACCAGAAAGAAACAACTGAAATTTCTTGGGCACTTGATAAGGAAAGAGTAGTTTGTGAATTATAACAATATCATGAATAAGAAAATATTAAAATATAAAAAAATATTTAAAAGATGAGATGAAAAATAGAATATTTTACAAAAAATATGAAACTTATAAGTAAATAATATAAAAAGTGAAAAGTAGAAAATATAAGAGAAAATAGCAGAAAGCATTAAAAGATAAAGATATCATAACACGGTGTAACATGATTTTTGTCCCTTGAGTAGCATTTGTTATTTCTTTTTGCCTTATGCCTAAAAAGTTTGAAAAATGGATGATATTTCCTTCAAACTTTGTTTTTTGTGACCAGGATAATAATTCTGAAATTTACTTATTCCCATTGGGAAAACTAGCGAATGTGAATATTCTCGTTCACGCAAAATAGGAAAAAAAAAACTACATATAATATAAAAGTAGCATTTATTTATTCTAGAATTTTTGCAAGAGAGACCACAGAAATTACAAATGAGTATTTTTTTTGCTATTTACGCTTCTACTGAAAATTACTTTTTCGAAACCGCCCGCAAAAAATTATTCCTTCATGTTTTCGCTATACAGTCCTTGGTAGCGGCGTTCAAAATCCAGAATATTCTGGTGAAAACGATCGCCTTGCACTTCTGAATACGTCCATATGTTCTTTGTTAATTTATTAAAGAGCATTAAAGATATTGTCATTTTCGGACATCTTGCAGCACATTTTGCCGTAGTTATTTAGCAGGGTTTCAACAATGTCTACATAGTTTTCGGCCTTGTAATTTCCCTGAAATCCCCAAGCCATTGTCACAAATCTGTTCTACGCTTCATTCTCCGTTCTAGTAAAGTTTAATGTGGAATTAATTGCACTCTATTTTCTTCTTTATTTGTCGACCATCGAACATATCGGCTTTGTCTTTTGCTACAGATAGCTTAAGTTAGAATTATTGAGGGTATTTGAAAGTTCCAAACTCCTTACCTATAGATCTGACAATTGTTTCACGAGAGCCTATTTTAAGAGCGGTAGAGAAAACTATATTGTCCAGAATTCCACACTGAAATCGAATAGCTGGGGCCAGTTCCGCCTATATAAGTATGCCGCAGAATTTCCGTTATTTCAAAGGCAAAGATAACACAGAAATTTGTTAAAACCATCTTAGCTACCCTTCAGATAACCTACCAACCGTACTATTCTTATTTCAAGTCATCTAACAAGATCTTGAGAGGGTGGAATTCATATTTGAGATGCACAGAGTGAATCAAATGATGAGTTAGGAAGCAGCATGTCTATAAGGGTCCAAGATGAGCAATCGATGACTCGCTGTAGTCATGGTTAACTCCAATTGCCACAAAGACACTGGCCACACTGCGGCAGAAGAAAAGCCAATCATGACTGGTTAAAAACCTTAATAAACACTGGTAATACTTTCTCTGATTTGCGATTGCACATTTTCATTTAACGAATTCAGCTGCCTGAGTCTCGACTTCAAAAGCTCGGTATTTGACTTTGTGAGACCAAGATCCCTGATCAGTCTTTTTGGTTACGGTAGTATGGGTTCCTTCTACGACAAGAGAAAGCAAACAACAATGCACAAAATTACGGCTGGACCAGAAATATTAAAAACCGAAGCGGAATCGGCAATGGCCAAATTGAAGAGAAACAAAGCAGCGAGATAGAGATGTTGATATCCCTAGAAGACTTTGACGTTGACAGACTAACAGAAATAATAAATGAAATCTACAGTAGCGGCAATATACCGGAGGACCTAAGCAGATTAATCTTCATACCACTACCTAATAAGCCAGGGACAAAGGAATGAGAGCTCCATCGAAGAATTAGTTTAATGAGCCACATAACAAAACTCATCATCCGGATTCTGATGAACAAAGCGGCAGTAGAGTCGGCCCAGAGACAGGGCAAGAACAATGTGAACTTGTTAAAAATACCGGAACGAGAAATGCTATATTCATGCTCAGAATGCTATCTAAACGAGCAATACAAATACTGAAGGACGTTTATCTGTGATTTATAGACTACGCAATGGCGTTCGACAAAGTATGACACAAGGACTTAATAGAGATGCTGGACAACCTCGACATTTTCTGAAAAGACCTTAGGGTAATCAAGAATATCTATTGGCAGCAAACTGCTTATGTTCGGATAGGAACTGAACTCAGCAGGTATGTAAAAATACAAAGGGCCGTAATACTAGGATGTGTTTTCTCACCGGATCTTTTCAACATGTACAGTGAAGCAATTATGAGAGAAATAAAAGCCTTGCCAGGATTCGATATTCACGGCCACAATCTCAACATATCAGATGCGCAGATGACACGGTGCTGATAGCAGACCCGGAAAGGAAAATGCAGGACCTTATATAGAAGTTAGCAAAAAAAAAAAAAATGTAAAGAAAGGACTGAGTATAAACCTCAAGAAAACTGAATGTATGGTCATCAGCAAAAAGAGGAGCCAAATATGTCAACTTCAAGTCAGGGGATTTAAAATAAAACAAATAAAAAAATCAAATACCTAGGAAGAGTTTTACACGCTAATAAGGTGATTGTTTGGTGTGCTATTTCATTACACGGGATTATCGGACCTTATTTTTTGAAAAGTTTTTGTCACTGTCTCATCAGCAAATTTCAAGACTGCATTCGTACAAGGGTGTAATCTACAGGATGTAATTTTAAAAAAAATGAAAAGTCCATCAGTGTTTCTTAAATGTCATGTTTTAAGGTTTCAATTACTTTGAATAAATATTTTTCTTCCATCACTCTTGGTTTTATTGGATTGTTAAAAAGTGTTTTAGTCACTCTGTATTTGAATCTAACAATTCAAAATGTATATGCTTTCTTTAATTGCACTGGCGTTAACATTTTGCAGAGAGTAAGAGTCAGCCAATCAGGTTGACTAGCGGCTTCGATGGGCGTGTACTCTAACCAGACAAAACTCACTTTACGCCAAGTCAATGAAAGGCGAATAAAATATAATTGTATATTTTATAAATACGTATTTATGTCTGTCGATTTTATCAGTTGGAGTATGTAGGTATTCTTTTTGATTTTTTGTTTCGAGGTTTAACGACCTATCAATTCTTATAGGATATATTAAAGGCCATAACCAATGATTTTTTGGGTAAGGTTATTTTATTTTTACAACATTTTTCTTTTCGAGTATCAAGATTCATTGGGATTTGTTTTTAAGAACAAAATCCTACCCTTGTTATTTAACTCATAACTGGAGGGAAGGGACGGATTAATACCTTTCTCAAGGGTATCAGTGCTTAAGTGAATGCAGGGTATTCAACTGGAATTCGAACACGGCTCACCGATTTCTCTTTCCGAGCCGATATCCACTGCACCGCAACGCACATCCTTCACGATACGCTTACAGCACCTGGTATTCCCAAGCGGTCACCCGTCTAAGTACTGAACAGGTTCAACTTTGCTTAACTTCGGTGATTGAGCGAGAACTGGTGTATAAAACGTGGTAGGCCGTAAGCCCATTTTTTTCAGTTTATCCTGTAATTTTGTAGTTTGAAAATGAGCGTATTCTCAATCTATGTTTCGTCATTTGGCAAGAAAACACGGGACGATCGTGAGGGACGTCATTTTGAATGTAGTTGTTTTCGAAAAAGAAGCAGCGGTTTATGCTGTGATTTTGAATCAGCATTATTTTCCTCATCGTTGTCCCAGTGGTATACAAAATATATCCGGTGATTTTTATTCATAAATTTCTCATTTAAAAAGTTTCTTTATTTTTTCGTTTTCTTATTATACTTTTTCGGCCAAATTTCTGGTTTCCTGGGTGAATTCGAACATAAATTTCTCAATGCTGTCTCAGATATTTCAGTCAGTTAATTGTCCTACGTGATACACGCTTTGGACGATCATGTCTCGAAAGAGACATGACTGACTAGGCAGAAGATTATCCCGCAGTAAGTTGCCATTGCTTATCTGCGGTAGATTGGTTGCCAGCCAAGGCTATAGAATCCAATCTGTTCTATTATTTAACCCATTACTGGAGGAAAGAGACGGATTAATACTTTTCCGAAGGGTATTTGTGCATAAGTGAATGAAAAGAATTTAACTGGAATTCGAACTCGGCTCCCCTATTTGTCGTTATCCAATGCACCACAGCGCACATCCGGCTATCTAATTATCTTTCTATAAAAACCCAATTTGTTGCGATTTTCTAAAGGACTTCATCGTTAATTATATTTCCCCACCATAGTTTTCTCACTAGCTTCCTATATACCCTCATATTTGTTGCCATTTTTCATAGTACTAAAACCGTTAACCATATTTTTTGTTCGTGGATTTATCAGCATTTATTTATAGAATATTCTATTTTTACTATTTTTCTTAGAATTTCATCGTTAATCTTATTTTCTGTTCATTGTTTACTAAGTATCTTTCTATAGAAATTCATTTTTGTTGCCATTTTCTTTAGAAATTTATAGTTATTTTTTCCGTTCATAGTGTCCTCAGCATCCTTATTCAGAACCTCATTTTGTTGCCATTTTTATTTGAATTTTCTCGTTAATCATATTTTTCTTCGATCGTGTTCTCAGCGTCTTTCTATAGAACCTCATTTTTTGCAGTTATCCCTAGAATTTAATCGTAAACATGTCCTTACATGTTTTTCCCAACATTTTTCTATGTAACCTAATTTTAGTTGTTTTCTTCTTAGAATATCTTCAGTAATCATATTTTCCGTTGATGATGTTCTCATCCACTTTCTATAGAAGCTTATTTTGATGGCATTTTTTAAAACTTACTCGATAATCAACTTCTTTTCGTTGCCATTTTTTATAGATTTTCCGCGCTAACCATATTTTCCGTTCATATTTTTCTCAGCATATTTCTATAGAATATTATATTGCTTATTTTTCTTTAGAATTTCATCATTAATCATATTTTCTGTCCACTGCGTTCTAAACATCTTTCTATAAATTCTAATTTTGTTGCCATTTTCCTTAATACTGCCTCGTTAATTAAATATTAAACGTTTATGGTTTTCACAGAATGTTTCTATAAAATCTAATTTTATTGCAATTTTCTTTAGAAGTGCCTCCTTAATCATATCTTCCATCTATAGTGTTCTCTGCATCTTTTTATAGAACCTCATTTTGTTTCCACTTTTTATAACATTTTCTCGTTAATCCTATTTTCTGTGTTGTATGCTCTTAGCATCTTTTGATAAAACCTCACGTTTGATGTCATTTTCCTTAGAATTTCCTCTTTAATCATATTTTCTGTTTATGTTTTTTAGGCATATTTCCATAGAACCTTATTTCTGCTGTTATTTTCCCAAGAAATTCATCGTTAATATGTTTCATCTAGTCTGCTCTCAACATCTTTCTATAGAAGCTCATTTTGTTAACATTTTCCGTAGAATTTAATCGTTAATAAAATTTCCCTCCAAGATGTTCTCAGCATTTTCTATTGAATCTCATTTTGCTACCATTTTCTCTAGAGCTTCTTCGTTAATCATATTTTCCGTCTATGGTTTTCTCAGCATCTTTTTATCAAACCTCATTTTTGTGCTAAGTTTTTTTTGCTTTCGTTAGAAAATTTTCCCTTACTTACTGCCGCATACGGCGACCAGAATTGCATAATAGTTTAAAATTCTTTTCATTGCTTTTAAGGAAAATATGCCGTCTTGTAATACTTTGCTTAGCTTTCGGAAAGCATTTTTTCGCTACTCCAATTTTCTTTTATACTTCAGTGATATATTCTTGTCCTTTAATAAATCACTTTCCAGTTGTTTACATTTTCGTACTTGATTTATTTTGGCGTTTCAAAAACCTAGATCGAATTTTGCGGTGTACCACTTACTATGCATTTTACCTTCATACGATTAATGTTTTTTCTTTTCTTCATAAGTTACTTGATTACAATTTCTAATTCTTACCTTTTTCTTTCTTTGTCTATTATCAACACCGTCTCATCTGAATATTATATATTGCTAAGATTGTGTTTGATACTAATAAATACTTGTCGGTTTTCTTGTTCACTCTAAATTCCCTCGCTCCAGAGGTCTGGTCAATCCGGTGAAAAGATATGTCCGAAATGGGATATATATCAATACGTGGTTGTTAAGTGGTTAAGGCAAATGCAGTCTGGTAGAACAACCTAGTAGGTAGTCGTAATTATCGTATGCAGTGTCCTGAGATGTAAGCGTAGTCAGTAGTAGACTAATGGTGATAGATCTCTAGATCTCACTCACTCACTCTTCCTTGCCTTCGTATATATTTATGGCTGATACCAGCCAATCACATTACAGTGAGTGGGAAACCACGTGTATCCATATTCATTCAAATTCATTTTCTAACCGGATGTAGACGATTTGTTTCTTGTAAAAAAGGAGAGTTTAAAAAAGAAACTACTACATTAATCCGAATCGAACACAATCATTTCATGATGCGATACAGCCTTCAACATCACAAATTGTCTAGTTTAGTTTTTAATCATCTCACCCCAAGCAAAGCATTCCACTGCCACTATTGCGCATGGGGCTACATAGGGGAAGGTAAAGAGAAGGAGTGGTTAGACAGAGGGAATGTCAGGAGGAAGGTGACAGATGAGTAAGGATACCGAGGATGAGGGTTGGGCAGATGGGAAGAGTGTTTGATAGAATAGGAGCAGGTTAGTGTGTTAGGAGGTGTCTATTGACCTTACATTTAAACTCCTGGAGATTGTATCCGTCGGGGAAGCAATCGTGTGGAAGAGAATTCCACAGTCGGGAAGTGCGAGGAAAGAAACTGTTGGAGTAGAAGCTGCGGTTGCATTTTATCGGTTTCACTGTAAAAGAGTGGGATCTAGTTGCTAATCTAGTATCTCGTGCAAATTCGTATTTAGGGGGCACCAATGATCTAAGTTCATCGGAGCAGAAGCCGTGAAAGCATTTATAGAAGAGACACAGAGAAGCCACGTCGCGCCGGTGGGAGAGAGACTGCAGGCGGTCTGCCAAGTCGGTATCTATCACATTACAGACCCTCCTCTGAACCTTATCAAGAAGTCCGAGGAGAATAGCAGGGGCACCCGACCAGATATGGCAGCAGTATTCAATGCAGGGAAAGTACATTTGTTATAATTTACAATTCATTAAGTATTAAAAATTATTAAAACCAGTTGTGAATCTAGTTTAGTACATTTCCTTTGGGACAGAAAATAATGTTTTATAAGAAAGAATGTCGATTTGTCCCATAGCAGGATAACAGCCTACTCTCATACATTTCATATTGCAGTGGTACCCAATTACTCCCAAACTCCCCATCGCCTACTTTCCCATGAGGAAAATTTACACTGCTAACATGTATAGTAAATCTTCAAAAGCATAGAGTGATGGGTGTTTTTTTGTTTTTATAATCGTGTCACCCCAAGCAAGGCATTTTACTGCCACTGTTGAACAGGAGGTTACATAGGTAGTAAGTTATGAGAAAGAGCGGCAGATTACAGGGAGTGTCAGGAAGAAGGTAAGAGAATGATGAGAATACTGACAAGTGGAGTGGACGAAGAAAGGAGCATGAGAGAGAGAGAGGATACAAGTTAGTGAGATAGGAAATGACTATTGACTTTACATTTGAATTCTTGAAGATTGTAGCCGTCGGGAAAGCAAGTAAACAGAAGGGAATTCCACAGGCGGAAAGTGCGAGAGAAGAAGCTGATGAAGCAGAATTTGCGTTTACATTTTATTGGTTTCACAGTAAAAGGGTAGTAACTAGTTGTTAATCTTGTTGCTCCAGTAAATTCATGTATGATGAATTCATTGTTGGTGAGTTTTTTTTGGAGAGAGGTCCAGAGTAGAATCATTCGGTCGCTATATGCAGCAAATGTAGGAGAGAAGCTAGCGCAGACTACACCATAATATGGCCTCGGGGTTGCTCACCGGAGGTTCATGCAGAGACACACATCCATGCGCGACATGGCACTACATAAGACCCTGATATTATTCAACTGTTGATCAGAGCAGCCTCTCATGACGCTACGCAAGAGTTCGGACTCCTAACTATCAGTTGAGTGCGACAACCAGGAAACTGCCAACCCGGTACCCTCAGAATGAAAAGACGTTGTAACCCTCCCAAATTACTACAAAACACTATCACTGGGACCTGATGAGTGCAGAAAACCCGGAGACCGCTTCCTAAACAGGAAACAAGACACGCTCCTCTACTTCTGTCTAAAAGAAGACAGAGGAATATGAACCAGGCGATAGAAGGGTCTATCTACTCCAATCAGAAAAAGAAAAAAGAAAAAAACTTTTAAATTATTATAAGTTGGAAAAAGCCTTCCAAACCAATAGAAAACCACTACCACCCAGTGCCCGTTTGATTATGTATAGAAGGTCACTTTTCCTGCTTTTGATAAATTCGAGATGACCAATGTGATAAAATGTTAAAACAATTTTATATTTAATATAAATTATCTTGAGTTCACATTTTAATTTTTATAGCAAAGTTGTTTTTAGTTTTCCTTTATGTGATTTATATACTTCTTTGCATTCACTTGCGCACAAATATCCTTGGGAAAGGTATTTATCCGTCTCTTCCCTCCAGTTATGGGTTAAATAATAGGATAGATTGAGTTCTATAGCCTTGGTCGGCAACCAGTCTATCGCAGAAAGCAATGGCAACCTACTGCGGGATAATCTTCTGCCCAGTCAGTCGAAAGAGACATAATCGTCCAAGCGTGTATCACGTATGGCACTTAACTGACTGACTGATTTACATCCGAAAAATAAATATTAATTTTGAAGAATTATTTGAATGTTAATGACCCTTCTTAAAACTATATAAAATACTAAAGTATTCCTTTCCTGTGGGAATATTTATATCTTATCTAGAAATATGACCCAGTTATTCTCATTCAGCTTTCTGTTTTGTTTTGTTTTTATACAGGTTTTTGCATATCCTATTTGAATATTTTTTCGGGTATTATATCTTTTAAATACTCATATAAAAATCTTATATGGCGCACTAAAATTTTCAATCGCCTAAGTAACATTGAAAATTGTCTACCTGTGAAAGATATCATCTAGTTTACAATACCTTACCTTATAGGTTACAATATATGTTTGTTTGCTTTTTTTAAATATGTTTCACAAGTAGCAATTATTTTAAAAAGTGAATGTATCACTCATTTTTATTTATTTTATTTTATCAACACGTAAAAGAATTTTCTTATCTTATTTTTAATTCTGTTTATTTTTAATTTGTTTATTTTTTTCGTTGTTAATATCTATTGTGTTGTCTGATTTTCTCAAATTGCTCAAATTAATTTCATTCAAAAACCTTAAAACAGGGAATTTTGCCATGATACATTTGTAAACTATTTTATAACATATTAAAGACAATAAAACGTATTTCAAGTTCACTTAAAATGAGTTAATTTTGTTGCTACGAGGGGGTGGCTATACAGACTGGCCTGTCTTTTTTTTAATCTTATTCTATTTCACAAAACAAGTTTAATCTACTCGATTTATAAGAACCGTTTATGAAAGAAAATCAAAAGTTATTATTTAACGGAAGGTATAAATAAAGACTGAAATTGTAATTATATCGTTGGAGTAAAATTAGCAATTACTATGAAAAAAAATGTATGAACGGAATTTTATGTCTAATACTAAAGAATTGTTTGAATGTTAATGGTCTTTCTCAAAACTACCAGAAATATCAAAATATTCCTTGTTTCCGGGAATATTTGTACCTTACCTATGAATGTAGTTCAGTTATTTAAATTTAGTTTTTTGTATTGTTTTGTTTTTGTTTTGTTTGTGTTTTTTGGTTTTTAAACACATGTTCCATGCTTATCACCTCTGAATACTCATTTTCTTGGCATGTATTTTTTTTTAATCGTATCACCCCGAGCAAGGCGGTAATGCCACTGATGTGCAGGGGGCTACGTAATAGTGAAAAGATCGGAAAAGAGAAAGCCGGAAACCACATCCTAAACAGGGAACAAGGGGCAAGCCTCTTAACCTGTTCAATAGATGAGGGTGAAGTGTAAACCGGGCGATAGCTAGATCTATCTACTCCAATTGAGAAAAAAATGTGAGAAGATTGGAAAAGAAAAAACCGGAAACCGCATCCTAAACAGGAAACAAGGGATGAGCCTCTTCACCTGTTTTAAAATAAATTTTTAATACTCAAAATCCTATATGGCCCATTCAAGTTTACAAATGCTCACCATTTACAGTTCAGCTGCGCTTCACCGGCCCAACAACTGAAATCACCCACCGCTGGGTGATATCACCTACGTTGGGAAACCCTGTGTTAAAGGCAGTCATTTCACTATCGACTTATTTTACAATAGTTGCACGTTTACACACTAGCTTGTTTCGGTCTATGCACATTTCTATGTCACAGTGACATTTCCAGCAAACAGAGTATACTGAAACATTATCAGAGATTTTAACCAATCAAAACCAGAGTCGTGATTTTGAGATGAAAGTTGGCATATGTAAAAAAACAGAAATTTTACTATATATTTAATATTGTATACCAGTGTGCCATGTCAACAAAAAGTTATTAGCAGTTTCTCACGGGTTATTCCCCCTGTTCTGGGTTTACTGTTAAGGGAGAATTTTTTTTTTAATCATATCACCCCAAGCAAGGCGGTAACGCTACTGATGTGCAGGGGGCTACATAAGAGTGACAAGATTAGAAAAGAGAAAACCGGAAACCGCATCCTAAACAGGAAACAAGGGATGAGCCTCTTCACCTGTTCAATAGATGTGGGTAGAGTGTGAACCGGGCGATAGTTTAGTCTATCTACTCCAATTGAAAAAAAACAATGGGAGAAGATTAGAAAAGAGAAAACCGGAAACTGCATCCTAAACAGGAAACAAGGGATGAGTCTCTTCACCTGTTCAATAGATGTGGGTAGAGTGTGAACCGGGCGATAGTTTATCTACTCCAATTTAAAAAAAAACAAAAAAAACAAAGTGAGATTAGAAAAGAGAAAACCGGAAACCACATCCTAAACAGGAAACAAGGGATGAGCCTCTTCACCTGTTCAATAAAAAGAAAGAACTGGTATTTTTATTTTTGTGTTTTTTTTAATTCCAACTTTTTTCTTGACAGGATTTAATGATTCAGACTTTGAAGGACATTGATTATTGGTTTTATTATTTACAAAAAAATTATTAATATTAAAGATTTATGTCTAGAAATGGCTGCTATATTTTAATCATTCTAAAACCTTTTTGCCCGACATTAACAAGGCTGATGCCATCTTCCATGAGAATAACTAATTGTACCTTTTTGTCCTCAAGTGGAGCAATTATATTGTTTCAGTTGATAAGTCTACTTTTGAGAAGGTTTGCCCAGTGTCATGCCAGACAATTTTTCTCATTGGAATCCATCTTGCACAATTATAAATCTACTATTCATCCGTGCATTGAATATTGCTACCATATATGGTCTAGTGCTCTGGCTATTTATCTCAAGATTCTTGACAAAATCCAAAGATGAGTCTGTGATGTAATTGATTCTGATTTGGCATTGCAAATTCAGTCATTTTCTGACTTCCCTCAGTATTTTCTATAAAGGTTTTCATGGTAATTGTTTTAATGATCTTTCTGCTTTCAAATTTAAACTGTGTGAATTTAAGTATATTACTAGATTGGCTACTAGGTTTCATAGTTTCACTGTCAAAATAGCTAAATGTAACTGTAATTCCTATTCTAATAGTTTCTTCTCTTGCACTTCATAACCCTGGAACTTTCTTCTGGTTCTTTGCTACCATGCCATCTAAATTTGTTAAAAATTTAAATGCAATATATATTGCTATCTTCTTGAACCCTGTTCTCTTATTGTCCATTCTCCTCACTAAAACCTTCTCATTCTCTTCCACTAACCATTTGCCTCTTAGTGGCCTTAACGTCTTTCTTGTAGAAATGATTAAATAAAATATGTTTTGTTTTAAAATATATTTTGCAAAGTTCTCTTCAGTGTAATAAAAGTTTTGAACAAAAATATTTTGCTGATTGGGCCAACTGTAGATTTTGCGATTAATGGAAAATGATGTTCTCAGTAGTTGCAAATTAGTGTGGATCTTGTCGATATTTGAAGAAAAAAAAAGAGAGACAAGAAGAATAAACGTTTAAACTAAACTGGAGGATTTATGCGTAAATTCGGTCATACATTTCTGAAATTATTTCAAACATAAATTCAGTTTTGACTGAAATAGTAAAAATTCTCTTTTGGAGTTATTGGACAGTTTCAAAGATAAAATTCTGATTATTTAAAAAATATATATTAATATTTATTTATCCATTATTGTTAATGAACTAAACTAAATGTGCTACCCGTGCAAAGGTTTTCAGAGGATTATTAGCCGTTTCTTCACAGATAATCTACTCTTTGTGCGTGGCAGGAGGGAATATATATATATATATATATATATATATATATATATATATATATATATATATATACTTCACGACATAATTATTACAAGAAATAAACTAATGAGGCAATTTTAAAAAGCAAACACGAAAGAAAAGCTTTCATATCGAGCAATAACGTTTAATAACTGGTTGTGAAGAGAACGAACTAAACCAACGCTAACTGACTATAATCTCCCTTTCCATGAAATTGTAAATATATATATATATATATATATATATATATATATATATATATATATATATATAAAACAGGAAATATATATTGCAAAAATGATATATATATATGCATGTATTTATATATATATATATATATATATATATATATATATATATATATACAACAGTTCTTATTATAAGAAAAAAGATATATATTGCAAACATTATTGAAGTGAGCCAACGCTACCTCACTATTGTTTCTCTCCCCATGAGTGCAATAATAGGAAAATATATATACAAATGTGTCTCAAAACTGACGGTAATATATATATATATATATATATATATATATATATATATATATATGACGGTTTTTATTATAATAGAGAGGATAGATAGATATTCTTCACTACTCAACGACATCCATCATGATTAGAAAAATAAAATATAATAAAATAAACAGGCACTGTTTGTATATGTATATATATATATATATAAACAGTGCCTGTATATATATATATATATATATATATATATATATATGTGTGTATGTGTGTGTGTGTGTGTGTGTGTGTGTGTGTGTGTGTGTGTGCTTATTTTGTGTAATCTGGCATTTATATTATTATAAACAGTGCTCAATATAATGAGTATTATAGAGCTTAATATGATATAATTATATAGTTATGTATCAATTTTATATTGCGACATGGAAATTTCTATGTTTCGAGATAGGATCTCATCATCAGGCAATGTTGATGTGGTTGTGCAGATGATTTACATTTAAACGTAAATCATCTGCACAACCTCATCAACATTGCCTGATGATGAGAACCTATCACATAACTATATATATATATATATATATATATATATATATATATATATATATATCCTATGTCGGTGGTACGACCCGTCGTTTCATGCACTACGCAATCATCAGGTGCATATTATAAACTGACTGTTTAAGGGATTTGAATTCATGTTCACTCAATGTTCGTTGGAGGTCAATCTTATGATATTTGATCTTATAATGTGAGATTATTTTTTTAATTTATCAAGAGTATAATATAATAAAACAAAAATTACATGAGGGTAAGAAATTAAAATAAAAAATTGAATTAAAACTGCAATTATTGAAATTCAGTGAGAGTATTTAAAGCGGGAGTAATTCATAATTATTAATAAAAAATGAATAATATTTGTGTGGAAAAGAAAAGAAGAAAGGGAGAATGCAAGAGAGTGAGAAAAATAATAAACGCATAGGAAAATCTGTATTAATCTGGGTTTACGTAAATGAATATTTTTCTGTGGTCATTAATTCATTTTTTGTTAATACATATATGCATACTGATATATATATATATATATATATATATATATATATATATATATATAGTTTATAAAGGAAAACTCAATACGTCATATCAGTTATAAACTATAGTTCATTTCAATGAGCTTAATTAGCTCCTATCATCAGACTCTTTTACATTATTTCCTCCATCTAGCATAAAATTTCTGCCGGAATGAACGTTTTCTAAAAATGAAGAGGAAACATAAAAGAAATAATAATAATTAACATAATATTACAAACCAATAAATAAATGACAATAAATGTAAGGGGGAAGGAGGGAAGAAAGAAGGAAAGGAAGAAACTGGAGGGAAGGGGGAGAAAGAGATAGAGTCCAGTTCCAAATATGGGTAGTATCCGTTTGAAGTTATTTTGGCTGTCTTAGATGGTATGACCCCTGAAAAAAAAAACCAATTCCTCTGACTTTAGGCGTCTATTTGACCCCATTAGGTCAACCCACTTACCTATACTAACTTTTATTCACGTATACCTATGTGTACATTCCCACATATACTTACCCTGTGATTTTGTTTAAGTTTACATATCCACTGATTTCTTTTTTTATCTTTTTATGTCTTATCGTTTTCATACTCACACATATATACGCTTCATAAGCATAGGGCTTCTGTGCGCCCACGTAGGGCGGTGTATATACACACTCCCATATCACGTTGAATAAATTGTCGAATTCTCAATCTTGCATATATTTATATGCACGAGATACATATGAGATAATTAAGTAAATATTTAAGCCCATATACCTAAACACAATTATATATATATATATCTGTGTGTGTGTGTGTGTGTGTGCACATGTACACAAACAACACCACATATGCATGCACACACCTATATGCATAACTTATAACTGATACAAGTGCACTGGTAGTGTACTATGCACCCATGTATAGGGACCCTGTATAAACGACCCAGTGTACGTTTAATTTCTAAATGAATTTTCTTTTTTTATTTTTCAATTCGTAATGTATTATTACTTGTTAATATCTATTTATACCATTCTACTTCATTTGGGTGTTGATTTAATCATATATTGGTGGAAATACGTCACACTAGGGAAGTTACAGTTCGAGCCTGTATAACTTATTTTATCTAAAGTTGATATATTTCGCCTCTAATTAAGTGTTCTCACACGATGGGAAAGATATCTATTTTACCTAATTAAGTTTGTTCCTACCTATAGAGTACACATCTTTTTAGGTGACCATTATTTGTACATTAATGCATCCGATAATACACAATGCGTAAGACATGATACACAAAAACGTGATACATAAAACATAATACATAATACATATGAATTTTCACAAGTTTTCTAAGAGCATGCATAAGTTTAAGAAGATCCCGTTGTTTTTTTTTTGATTTTTGTTTTTTTGAGAGGGGCATATCTCGCCTCATATTTGGGTGCCTCATTTTTCCCGGGGAAATGTTTATGTTGAAGTCAATATATTGAGCATTTTTCATTTCATAGTTTAAGTTAGCATATTTCTTTCACATATATATATACTAATCATAATATAATGCGATTGTTTGCTTAGATGTGTATGTCTTTCTATTGAGTGGTGGGTTCGTAACCTCTTTACAATTGGTCTGCCTTTATAAACTTCATATCGCCCTGGTTAACACCCATCGAGCTCTCTATATGAATTTACCTATTAATAATTTATATTAAGGAAATCTTATTGGATTATCCTCACCGTTTACGGACTGACAACTATATATATATATATATATATATATATATATATATATATATATGCATCTTAATATACATATATATGTATACATATTCATCTTAATATATATATAATGGATTCTCCCGTCGCGTTCAACGTATGAGGGTCCAACCTTTCTCCAGCAAGACAACCACACAGAGATTTGTTTATAGTGGTGAAGGCATTGTGTAGTACCATCCACACTTTTTGGAACTGCTGATAACAAACAATTGGTGCAGATGACTGCCACAGATCACACGAACAGCAGACCTCAATTATTTAACCCATAATTGGAGGGAACGAACGGATTAATACCTTTCCCAAGGGTACCAGTGCGCAAGTGAATGCAGCGTGCTCGACTGAAATTGGAACTCGGCTCACCGATTTCCCCCTCCAAGCCGACATCCACCGCACCCCAACGCACATCCGTGAATGCTAACAGCACCTAGTATTCCCAAGTGGTCACCCACCTAAGTACTGACCAGGCTCAACGTTGCTTAACTTCGGTGATCGAGCGGGAACCGGTGTATCCAACGTGACATGACCGTTATATATATATATTTGTCATCGACATACAATCCCGTTTCGCTGTATCACAGCTTATCAGTGTGATTAGACATCTACTTCCTTCTGGCCAGGATTGAAACTCGACCGATTCGGTGTCAGACGAAGTCTCTACTCCCCAAGCCATAGAATGAGAGAAGAGAAACTTTAACGTATTAGATATAAGCGGTGTGTATACACACGCCAGTCACCGGAAGAACTCAATTCATTTCTTAAGAATAACGCGTAAATCGCAGAATTGGTAACTTTAAAAATGTTCCTTTTCTGAGATAGCTCAATCGTAATGAGAGCATAATATATTTGTCATACTGTTTCGCTATATCATAGCTCATCAGTGAGGCTAGACATTTACTTGCTTCTGGCCAAGATTGAAACTCGACCGATTTGGTGTCAGTCAGAGTCTCTACTTTCTAAGCCCTAAAATGAGAGAGTGGGGATTTTAACATGTTATATATAAGCAGTGTATACACACGCCTGTCATGGGTGCACGCGTGTGAGTGTGTAAGTTCAAACTTAATAATTTAATGAATAAAGTTTGGAGTCAACGCCTTGATTTTACTTAAAGAACGTTGATTGCATCTACCGGCCTGTGCATTCAAGAATTTAAAATAGAAACAACATTAAAATCCTTAAAGTTTTAAATAATGCCCGAATTAACCATTAAGAAAATCAAACAATTATTCATACAACGTGAGATCGAAAAATTAAAATTTCGGAACTGTCAGTTCGTAATAAGCACCGGATGACTGCCTGGTGCATGAAAAAGTTGCGATATATATGAAGATACTATTTATATTTATTTATATATAATCAATAGGACTGGTATATTACATTGAGCGCTGTTTTATCAACACCCGTAAAGTAGTTATATATGTGCGTGTACTTCCGTGTATATATATATATATATATATATATATATATATATATATATATTATTATTATTATTATTATTATTATTATTATTATTGTGTTTTTTTTTAGATCTGAAATGTCCATAATAGTTTTTGAGGTAGTTGTTACTATGTGTGTGTGTTTTTTTAAGACGGAATAAATTATTTTGTATAGTGAATGCAGTCTAGTTGGTGGGTAGTATAATGTATCTGCTATTGTTTAAATTATTATTGTTGATAATACCAGATTTGATTTTAAAAGAATGGTTAGAATAGAAATTATTATATGGTATTATTAAAAGCTTCTTTTTAAGAGCAAGATGTATTTTCAGCTCTCAATATTTAGTAAAAGAAGAAAAATACATAGAAAACCTATTCAGAAACTTACAATACTCGTATCACTTTATTCACAACGCAAAAAGAAAGGCATATAATATATGGAACCACAACAAAAGCAACATTATTAACTATAATTTATTAAACATATATTTTTTATATAACAGATAAGGAGTGTCTATTATGTTTAATCATGAGCCGTTCTAAACATCGTAGTTTGGATTTAATTTCAGGTTAAAATAAAGACAAAAATTGTCCAACATTTTTGTATATTTTTTATTATGTTGGTTCTAAGCTTTCGGCTCATATGAGTCATCTTCAGAGAGGTTACAGGGACGTTAACATAAAGACGCCCACCATCAAAGATAATAAATTGTGAGCCGAAAGCTTGGAGCCAGCATAATAAAAACATATCCAAATGTTGAATAATTTTTGTTCTTATTCTCTCCTGAAATTAAAGACAAAAAACGATGTTTAAAACGGTTAAAACATAACAGACATTCATTGTCTGTTATATTTAACAATATATATATATATATATATATATATATATATATATATATATATATAGTGGAACTCACTTAATGTTTAGCGCCCATATTTTTTCAGTAGTTCTATTGATAAAAACATTATACTGGTAAGCAGTTTTTTATGGTAAAGTGCTCGATATCGGTGTAGAGACAGAGCGTTGATAGCTTTAATGCAATGAATTTGTCACTTTAACTGAGCAGGCCCATACCTGAACCTCCTCAGTTAAAGTGACACATTCTTTGCATTAAACATATATATATATATATATATATATATATATATATATATATATATATATATATATATATATTCTATGTAGAATGTTTCTTCTGTGTACTCCTTCATATGTGTTTTACGCGTTATATATATCCATGCATATATGTATTATTTAAACAAAAACTTCTCATTCCTTTTGGTCAGACTCACCATGAATGTCAAACACGTGAAATTTCTGCAAACCTCCGAAGGATAGCAACGCGAAGCTACGACAGTAAAAACACCTTTATATTCTGAAATGTTGCATTGCCGTAGGTTAAAAAAAAGAAAAGAAACAAAAAGCAGTCAAAATCAACTTTATCGTTCTTTTTCTTTTTCCATCCTTTTTCTCAACATCCCAAGCAAGCCGACAAGCCACGCACCCACCCATCAGAAACAAACCAAACCGTTTGACACTCTTCTCGACGCTATCTTTCGTTTGCTTCCTCGTCTTCACTGTTTTGTTTGCCCATGCAAGCCAAATCAACATGACAAGCAAACTGGCCGACGGCACGAAACCGTGTATCAAATTACGTGTTTAGCTTTTTGCATTCAACCCATTTCTTTGTTTTACAAAACTAGCAATAATCACATGCAAGCGATGGACAATGTTTCTTTTTTTTAAATAATCTTTTATATAAATTTTTTTTTCGTTTTGGGATCGGATGCGGCTGGGGAGTTGTGTGACTTTATTTTTCTTTTTGCATCTCATTGTTCGTTTGTCCACGAGACAAAAATTGCGTCTGCATATTAAGTCTCATCATTATTTATTTTTCTTTTATTTCGTTTTCATTTTTAAGGCCTTTTTATAAGTAATGTTTCCTTGCGAAGAAGAAGAAGAAGAAGGAAAAAAGGAGCAGGAGTAGAATTTGCTATCTTTTTACCTGAGAGAAAAAAACGCTGAAGTTAACAAATTGAATAATAAAATATATAATAAAATAAGAAACAAAAAATGGTACACATATTTATATGTAATACACACACACTTACTCTTTCTCTCTCTTACACACACACACACACACACACACACACACACATATATATATATATACACTAGGCGGGTAGTGGTGACATTTTCCTGACCAAACCTCCATCAAAAGGTTCTGGTCAAGCTGAGAAATTTTCAATATCTTTTTATAAACATATATTAGTCATCCACATACAAGCCTGTTTTGCTGTATCACAGCTCATCATTGCTTCTGGCCGGGATCGAAATTCAACCGATTTGGTGTCAATCGGAGTTGCTACTCCCTAAGCCATCAGCGCATGGAATCAGAGAAGGGAAACTGAATTCATTTCTGAAGAGACACGCATATAGCAGAAGTGGAAACTGTTTTTAAAATTTTCTTCTCCAGAGAGCTCAATCGTAATGAGAGCATAATATATTAGTCATCCACACACAAACACACACACACACACACATTGAAAGTCGATTATGTGTTTATTTTAATTTCGAATTCCATGTGGCAGCCATTTTAGTTTTTCCGATGTTTAAAGTCTTAAAGAATAATTAAATACACAAGTTTTATAGCATTACCTTGTCAGTTGTTTCATCTTCGTGTATAAAATAGTGATTGTGATTGCTCTCTAAATGCACAATTATATATATATATATATATATATATATATATATATATATACATTTTGTTTAATCGTTTCACCCCAAGCAAGGCGGTAATGCCACTGATGTGCAGGGGGCTACATAAAACTAAAAGATTAAATAGGAGGAGAGTAAAGAAAAAGACGAACCAGTTACAGGGGTTGTCAGAGAAAGGGCAAAAGAAGGATGGGAATACAGGTGTGCTGACAGTTGCGAAGGTAGAAAGAAAGAAAAATATATACAGGGTGATGTAGAAAGAACTGGAGTCAAGTGGAAAAGAGATAGGTATTGGCATTGCATTTTATATATCTATCTATCTATCTATCTATCTATCTATCTATCTATATATATATATATATATATATATATATATATATATATATATATAACAGATTTTTTTAGCAAAACATTTTTTACTAAATTCCTTTTTACCGCTCTTTCTAGTATAGATGGGGATTTTCTTCATAACTTTTTTTTAAGGTTGTGTGAAAGTTTTGATTACCTGTTTATTTACTCTTCCAATTCCATGTCGTAGCTATTTTGGTTGTTTTTGCTGTTTAAAGTCTAAATTTTTTCTCCTAAATTAATTATTCAACATTTCAAACTGTACATGAAAGACAGAAAAATGTCTTTTTATCGGTTTTCAATCATACTTTCAATTCCGCTTTATACCTGGAAATAAAATAGATTTAACGCAATTTTTAATTTCTGTTGGTATTAATAACATTTTTTAATAAGTTAGATTTGTTGATCAACGTTTTAACTAGTTTAATTTAATTTTATAAAAAAAAGTTTGTCGTTTAACAGGTTGGTAAACTGTAAATATTTAAATGGAGTTACATAGATAAAACTGAACAAACTAAGACAGATTTAAATGCTTAGTAGAGTGAATGAATAGATAGCTGATAGACGGACAGACAGAGACTTTATATAGATGTTAAGTTATGCTCTGGAAGGCTGGTAGTTAAAAACAAATTTAATGTGTAGTTCATCAATAGCAGATGAATGCTCAAAACAGGTTGTAATAAATTGACACTCAAAAATAATTATTTTTTCAGACATTTATTTTTAACATGTCGTAACATGATAACCTTCTCATCCAGATGCATCTGTGCTTTCAAACTTATTTCCTTGGTGTCGTGTATGCTATAACTTACCGTAAAATGTTTGTATTTGCTACGAATTACAATTTTTATATTTCTCCCGTAATATAGACTGATTTATATGACAGTAGGAAGACATATACATACAAACATATATATATACATATACACACAATCATATATATACATGTACACACAAACATATATATATATATATACACACAAACATATATATATATATATATACATATACACACAAACATATGTATACATATACACACAAACATATATATACATATACACACAAACATATATATACATATACACACAAACATATATATATACATATACACACAAACATATATATATATACATATCCACACAAACACATATATATAGATATACACACAAACATATATATATACATATACACACAAACATATATATATACATATGCACACAAACATATATATACATGTACACACAAACATATATATAAAAATACACACAAACATTTACATATACATATACAAACATATATACATATACACACAAATATATATATATACATATACACAAAAACATATATATATATATACATATACACACAAACATATATATATACATATACACACAAACATATATACATACATATACACACAAACATATATATATGCATATACACACACATATATATATACATATACAGACAAACATATATATACATATACACACACACATATATATGTATATATACATATACACACAAACATATATATATACATATACACACTAACATATATATATATATACACAAACACATATATATACATATACACACAAACATATTTATACATATACACACAAACATATATATATATACATATACACACAAACATATATATATACATATACACACAAACATATATATACATATACACACAAACATATATATGCATATACACACAAACATATATATATATACATATACACACAAACATATATATACATATACACACAAACATATATATACATATACACACAAACATATATATACACATACATATATACACAAACATATATATATATATATATATATATACATATACACACAAACATATATACCTACTAAACTCTACTTGTAACATAGTAATAGAAAATACGACTCTAATTGCCTAATCCAGGCATAAAAACCCTACAAATGAAGGAAGCATAAATAATCAAAATTAAAAAGCAAACATTCACTAATAACAAATATGTAAGCGGCCACAATGTTCTACCAGTTTAAAATAAAATAATCCAAAACTACACGGAACGACAAATCGGGGAGCCGAGTTCGAATTCCAGTTAAAATTCCTTGCATTCACTTACGCCCAAATGCCCTTGGGAATGGGATAAATCCGTCTCTTCCCTCCAGTTATGTGTTAAATGATATGACAAATTGAGTTCTATAGCCTTGGCTAGCAACCAGTTTACTGCAGAAAGCAATGGCAACTTACTGCGGGATAATGTTCTGTCCTGTCAGTCATGTCTATTTCGAGACATGATCGCCCAAAGCGTGTATCTCGTATGGTATTTAACTGACTGGATCCAAAAAACAGAAAACAAAAAATAAAAACAGCTCATAGAAACACCGGAAGCGATCGGATATATAGAACGTTCAGACTGTTTGCGACTCACATCATGCCCCAAGAACACACTCATACGAGCACAAGTACACCTGACTATATCCCTTAATCGCAGCATTTTGTCAGTCGTATTGAATAAAAATTGTATAAAAGAGGTATTGTTATCCAAATACACACACAGACACTCATGTAAATAAGTATAGATATGTGTATATACGCAGGTGCATACCGATATATAGATATTTATCAGGGTTTAATAGAACAGTGCCCAATTTAATATAAAAAAGCTATTACGCATATATTAATAAATATACATATTATCCTACGTTTAAGGCACGACTCGGAATTTAAACATCATCAAATGCATAATTATGAACTGACTATTTTTAGACTTGAATACTTTTTGCTACTAACGTAGTTTAAATTTCTAGTACCAAAAACCAAAATTCAGATGTCAAAACAGTCAGTTCATAATATGCACTTGATATTTGCGAAGTGCATGAAACTCGGAGTCGTACTTTAGACGTAGGATAATATGTTTATTAATATATATATATATATATATATATATATATGTGTGTGTGTGTGTGTGTGTGTGTGTGTGTGTGTGTGTGTTCAATGAAAAGAATTAGACAAGGTTAATGACGACTTCAAAGCTTCTAAAGGACACCGTTTTGATATCTTCATTCATCTGAAAGAAAATGCAAATATATATATATACTAGTATCATAGCCCAGCGTTGCCCGTGCAACTCAGAACATAAGAGAAGACGCCACTTTTTATTTTACATATTTTGTTTTTGTTTGAAGAAACACATTTTTACAAAAATATTTCTTTTGTTTCAAAATTACGGGGAAAAATATTCTCATTTTTTTTTTAATAAAAAAATATTTTAGTCGCGTTTGACACGTGTGATTTGATTTCTGTGACGTAATTCAGCAACCATCTTAGATCTTCGATGTTTTACGGGGCGAATGTAAACAATCGACCCCACTGGCCAAAAAGTGCGGAAGGTAAAATTGCTGAACTTAAACTCAAAAAGTATGTGTCGACCTGGCTTCCCTGTAGATATGTACCTAGAAAGTTTGAATGGCGTAGCTTAAAAAATGTAGGCGTGCATAGGAAACAGTCACACACAGACACACAGATTGCCTTTTATATATATATAGACATACATGCATGTATTTTGTTCTTACTATGATGGTTATTTTTAGTGGATACACATATTTCAGTTGCTAAAACTGTTTTATTTTCTTAATGAAATGGATATCAGTCATTCTAGATTTTGAAATCCTACTGAAGAAAGATTGTACCCTCTCAATAACTTATGTAGTTATAAAGAAATAAAATCAGATAAAAACAAAAATATTTCAAATTGTTTGTATGTTTTTCTACCCTCCAACTTTATCAGAATTACATTTGAAATGACTGTGCTTAAGCTTAAAATAAAATTTGTTGTAACTACTTTTAAAACAATAAAATCTGTAGTACCTACAAAACAAAATAATAACCTAAAATTTGAAGAAGTTTTTACTCTACCACCTGCAATAATTGCCATGATGAATGCATCAGAGAAACCTCAAGGAATGTGCGTAAAATATGAAAACAAAATAATTATATTTTACAAAACAACACACAAAATGCAATTGCTGCTCGACCGTAATGAATCTGAACATAATTCTGCTTTGCAAAATGATACATTAAGTAAAGCAGAAGGAAATTTACTAAGATGAACATGTATAGAAAGCTACATAATCCAAAATAAACTACATCTTGGTTCTTATAATATTTAACCTGTCTTAACGGATATCTCTATTATTACAATGTGAGATACGATGATTTTTAAACAATATAATCTTAACATCTTCAAGTCTTGGGTTAAGTCATTCTCACATACCTCAAAAACTACGTCTCTCAGCTCTTACCTCTTACTGTGATATATATACTTTCTTCAGTAAAATCAACATTGAGTGGGTCTTGGGCCTTGTATATTGGAGATATTATTGAAAGAAAATGTGACGTTTCTATAAAATTAATGAGGTATCGTTCGACACTTTGCACGCAATATTTTTTGGGTAATAGAAATGGAATATTTTCAGTAAAGTTGAAGACAGTGTGATGGAATGCAAAGAAACTTTGTTGCAGCAAGCCACTCCGTACAACTAGCTGCAGTTTTCATCATTGAACGGCAGTTGAGCATAGATAAGAGACGTGTTATTGGCTTGGTGAATACGTGCAAACCTAAGGCGATATGTACTAGTTTTACACGCGTTCACCTGCATATTAGTTCAAATAGAATTCCGCCTGCAAGCATGACAGTATCCAGCACAAACACGCATGCACGCACACACAGTCACGCGCACACACACACACACACACACACACACACACACACACACACATAAATTTGTGTTATGTACTTTCGGATTAATTTCCTTCTTCATTGATATACACGTTTATCGAAATCGAGCGAACTGTTTAGGAAGACATTGAAAGGTGTAATTTAACTGTCTATAAAATTGTCAAATGAGTTCTCAGAAATAATTTCAAACGAGAAAAGCTTATTTATAGACGAAAATAAGATGGTCTAGTTCACGATACATATATCACTTACTCAATGCATACGCACACAGGAACATATATATATATATGGGATGTAAATGTAGGTATACTGCTATTGATATATCTGTAGAATCAATACAATACGATTTGTCCACACATTTATATATATATATATATATATATATATGAAGGTTTCATTGAAAATGACAGACAGGGTATTATCATTGAGTTATTTTTATAGGTTTAGTGTTTTCTTATGATTT
The DNA here is from genome assembly GCA_037127315.1 of Ascarosepion bandense. Taxonomy (NCBI): domain Eukaryota; kingdom Metazoa; phylum Mollusca; class Cephalopoda; order Sepiida; family Sepiidae; genus Ascarosepion; species Ascarosepion bandense. The sequence goes on along the minus strand of JBBBDQ010029067.1, from coordinate 170,266 downwards.
TTTTCTTTTCAGAACTCAAATTCCTACCAAATTTGAGTTCTAAAAAGAAAAAATCATCATAAAAACACACCAAAAGTTACATAAAAAACTGATAATAATAGCCTATCTGTCATTTTCAATAAGAGAAATTGCTGGCCCAACACACAATAGTGTGTGCGTGTTAATATGTGCTTTATGTGTGTGTGCGTGTGCATGTTTTTTATGTTTGTGTGCGTGTGCATGTATTTACGTTTTGAACCGATATTTTTGTATTACACGTCAATAATGCATAATAATCTCATTAATGTCTTTGACGAAAGTACCGTCTCCCAACGCTATGACTCAGACCAGGGTAGCACCTCTACCTTGTGACTCTGATTAAAGTGTCGCTTTCCAAATCTTCTGCCTCGAATATTGTTACACTCAGAGTGAACGAAAAAAAACGTTTCACTGTGAAATACACTGCAAGCAAAAGATATGAAATTACCCTACATTTTAAAAAATCTCATTAAAAAGAGATACTTTAATTCATTTTAAGGTAAAAGGTAAAGTTTTCATGCTAAATTCCTGGAACCTAAGAGATAAAAGGTGATATTTTCAATTGTTGCCTTGTAGTTTTACATGGTTTTCAATAAAATTGTGAAGAAAGGACAGCGAAAGAATGCGTGTAGCAAGGACAGCAATGGAAAGTGAGAAGGAAAAACAGCAAAAGAAAGAGAAAAGAAAGGACAGCGAAAGGAAGCAAGAAGAAACAACTGCAAATGAAAGCAAAAAGGAAGAACAGCACATGACAGCGAGAAGAAAGGACAGGGAAAGAAAGAGAGTAGCAAGGACAGCAAAGGAAAACGAGAAGAAAAGACAGTGAAAAGAAGAGAGAAAAGCAGCAAAGGAAAGTGAGAAGGAAAAACAGCAAAAGAAAACAAGGAGAAAGGACATCAACAGGAGACAAGAAGAAAGGACAGCAAAGGATAGTGAGAAGAAAGGAGAGCTAAAAGAAGCGAGAAGAAACAACTGCAAAGGAAAGCAAAAAGGAACGACAGCAAAGGAAAGTGAGAAGGAAGGACAGTCAAAAAAAGTGAGAAGAAAGAACAGCGAAAGGACGCAAGAAGAAAGGACATCAAAGGATAGTCAGAAGGAAGGACAGTGAAAGAAAGCGAGGAGAAAGGACAGCGAAAGGACGCAAGAAGAAAGGACAGCAAAGGATAGTGAGATGGAAGGACGGCGAAAGAAAGTGAGAAGTAAAGACAGCGAAAGGACGAAAGAAGAAAGGAGAGAAAAGGATAGTGAGAAGGAAGGACAGCAAAAGGAAACAAGAAGAAACAACTGCGAATAAAAGCGAAAAGGAATGACAGCAAAGGAGAGTGAGAAGGAAGGACAGTGAAAGAAAGCGAGGAGAAAGGACAGTGAAAGTACGCAAGAAGAAAGGACAGCAAAGGATAATGAGAAGGAAAGACAGTGAAAGAAAGCAAAAAGAAAGGACAACAAAAGGACGAAAGAAGAAAGTAAATTAAAGGATAGTGATAAGAAAAAAGTAGCGAAAGTAAGCAAGAAGGAACAACTGCGAATATAAGCGAAAAGGAATGACAGCAAAGGATAGTGAGAAGGAAGGGCAGCGAATGAACGTAATAAGAAAGGACAGCGAAAGGACGCAAGAAGAAAAGATAGCAAAGTATAGTGAGAAGGAAGGACAGCGAAAGAAAGCAAGAAGAAATAACTGCGAATAAAAGCAAAAATGAATGACCACAAAGGATAGTGAAATGACTCAAGAAGAAAGGACAGTAAAGAATAGTGAGAGAGAAGGACAGCAAAAGAAAGCGAGAAGAAAAGATAGCAAAAGGACGCAAGAAGAAAGGACAGTAAACGATAATGAGAAGGAAAGAAAGTGAAAGAAAGCGAGAAGAAAGGACAGCAAAATGACGCAAGAAGAAAGGACAGTAAAGTATAGTGAAAATAAAGCACAGTAAAAAAAAGCGAGGAGAAAGGACAGCGAAAGGATGCAAAAAGAAAAGACAGTAAAGGATAGTGAGAAGCAGGAGCAGCGAATAGAAGCAAGAAGAAACAACTGCGAATAAAAGCAAAAAGGAATGACAGCAAAGAATAGTGTGAAGGAAGGACAGCGAAAGAAAGCGAGAAGAAAGGATAGCGAATGGACGTAAGATGAAAGGACAGCAAAGGATAGTGTGAAGGAAGGACAGCAAAAGAAAGCGAGAAGAAAGGACAGTAAAAGGACGCAAGAAGAAAGGACAGCAAAGGATAGTGAGATGGAAGGACATCGAAAGAAAGTGGGAAGAAAGGACAGCGAAAGGACACAAGAAGAAAGGCCTGCGAAGGATAGTGAGAAGGAAAGACAGCGAAAGGAAGCAAGAAGAAAGAACAGCAAAGGATAGTGTGAAGAAAGAGCGGCGAAAGGAAGCAAGAAGAAACAACTACGAATAAAAGCAATAAGAAAGGACAGCAAAGGATAGTGTGAAGGAAGAATAGCAAAAGAAAGTAAGAAGAAACAGCTGCTAATAAAAGCGAAAAGGAATGACAGCAAAGGATAGTGAGAAAAAAGGACAGCGAATAGAGGCTAGAAGAAAGGGCAGCAAAGGATAGTGAGAAGAAAGGACAGTGAAAGAAACCGAGAAGAAAGGACCTCGAAAGGACGTAAGAAGAAAGAACAGCAAAGGATAGTGAGAAGAAAGGGCAGCGAAAGAAAGCGAGAAGAAACAACTGCAAATAAAAGCGAAAAGGAAGGACAGCAAAGAATACTGGGAAGATAGATCTAAGCATAAACTGCTTATTTTTGAATGCATATTTATTAGCAAAAACAGGAGCCCAAAATACCATTTACATTTCAAATAGCTACAATACCTGGGCAATGTCCGAAGAGAGGAAGGAAAATGCAAACACTGAGATTCGAAGGCGTACTGGGATGACCAAAGTGCATTTCAAAAGCTAAGCAGAGTATTGAGAGACAGGAAAATCTCGTTAAAAACAAAGAAAATAGTACTGAAATAATTACGTCATATCTGACCACCTGTATGGCAGGAGAGACGCGAATCAACAGAAATAGAGTTCTGCAGAAGGATGTTGAGGGTTCCATGGTCTAATCTCTATTATAGAAGCAGATTGTAAATAATTATTTTTATTTATCATGTATGACTTAAGTTTTACTGATATCTTTTATGGTTGTTTGCAGCAAGCTCTTTGTAGTTCGTATTTTTTAAAATTTCTATATTAATCACATGTTTTGTTCATTCTTTTCTCAGCATAGAGCTGTAGAGCAACATTGCTGTTGCTTCAAGTCTCTTCTTTATATCTGAATAGATCGTTCAGCATTCATTTCCATATAAGAGAGTAGACAGGATAGCGTTGGTCAGGATTCTTTTCATTGTTCTCAACGTATTTTCTTTCTCTTAATACATTGCTTAGTTGTTCAAAGGCATATTGCATGGGTTTGTGTAACTGAAAATTTACAAATTGTTCTTTTTCTTTTAAAACAGGCGATGAGTAAAATTTTCATTAAATATGATCTCAGAAAAATAATTATTTACAATCTGTTTCTATAATAGAGATTAATTAATACAATGGATTAAGCGTGCCGTGTTCAAATTCTATACTAGTCTGTTGCATTAATTTTTGCATAAACGACTTAAAACATACAGCAAATCTTCTCTCAAATCGGAAAATCTGGGTACAGCCAGAAAGATTTAGGCTTCCTAGTCTTGGTTGGCAGTCCAGTAGAATGAGAACTGCATATTCATCATTGTGGAAAAAGCAAAGAAAAACTACTCCTCTTTCTTTCCCAAAAAGCAATTACAAATATGAGATAATCCAAGAAAAAGTAATATGGAGAGCTATGATTGGTTGCATCCTGAGTGATCATGGCAACAAAATCATTTAGTGCGCTTTGATTTCGACATAAACATGCGTTTCGATTGACCGAAGCATTCCGTGAAAAATCCTGATGAAAATATATTTTACTGCATGCAGCTTCTGATCTTTCGTTAAAAATAGAGAGAGTTGTCGTTTTATTTCTTAAATGTAATATTTTAAGAACGTTTTCTGTAAAATAAGCCATACTTTAAAATTGATGTAGGGATACAAAAGGCAATTATCTCCATTTTTTTAGATGAAGTTACATGGGGAAAACATAAGCTTCCCCTTGGCAACTCAAATTCTCGTGGGGAAGTATTACAAGTAAGACACTATCTTAGATTTTTACACTGTTTTTTGTTGTATACATGTGTTATAGTTTCTCTTCGTGGTCAAATTGGAAATACTTTTGCTATATATGTAATGTATAAACATAACTGAAATTAATATAGTTAGGTAAGAAGGCAAACAAGTTTTTGAAAAAAATACAAAATGACTCTTAATACGGAGATGATAAAGCAGGATGGAAAATGAAACTGAAACAATACTTGCAAAAACCATCAGAGAGAGCACTAGGAATAAGATAAAATAGATGCAGAACCAACAGAAATAAGTTATTCATCAATAACTACTGCAAAAGTTAGAAGCAACAAATGCGGGGATGATGTAACAGCAGGATGCTACGGAAACCGCAAGAATTGTGCAGCAAGATTCACAAAGTGAGAACACAAACAACAACAAATTACAACCGATTAAAGAAAGAGTCCGTTTTATCTCTAAAAATATTTTTTTAGAAATTATAAATGTGGTTCTACAGAAGGATGCTGAGGGTACCATAGATCGAACATGTTAGCAACGAAGAGGTTTTGGAGAGGATAGAAACTAATACTAAACATCAGGAAGAGACAGTTGAAATTTTAGGGCATGTATTGAGAAAAGAGGGTATGGAGAAGCTAATACTTACAGAACAGATAGAGGGAAAGAGAGACGGAGAAAAGTAACGCATGACAAACTTGATGGGCTTGAGCAAATGGATGGCAGAGCAGGGTTTGCAACTGGTAACAAGAGAAAGGATGTTAAGAAGTACAGAGGATAGGGAGATGTGGAAGGCCATGATCGCTTACGCCCTGAAGAAAAACGGCACGTGGTAGAAGACTAAGACATCCTGATATTCAATAAAAACGAAAGAAAAATATAGAGGAATGTATTTTAAGAATTACATCCACAAACGTATAGGCATGTTTATATGAAAGTTTTATTGAAGATGATCGACAAACACTGTAATTAAGATGTTTATAAACTTTTCTTTGCTTCAAATAAGTGGAGAGGTAGAGATTTTACATACTTTATGTCTATGTAGATATGCGATGGGGTGCAGTGGATACCGGCTTAGAACAAGAAATCGGTGAGCCTAGTTAGAATTCCAGTTGAATTATTTTTCTTCACATAGGAGCAAATACCCTTGGCAAAGGTACTAATCCGTCACTACTTCCTCCAGCCATCGGTTAAATAACAGGATAGATTGGGTTCTATAGCCTTGGTTGGCAACCAGTCTACCGCTGTAAGTAATGCCAACCTACTGCGGGGAAATACTGCCCAGTCAGCCATGTCTTTTCGGGACGTAATCGCCTAAGCGTGTATCACGTATGGCACTTAACTGACAGACTGATAGTTGGTTGGTTGGTTTTTATGACATATCAACCTCGGCGGGTCATTTATTGCCAACAAAATTTTATTTATTGCTGGTAATACCTTTTTTTTCAAGAATTTATTGTTGTTTTTTATATAAGTTTTGTGCCAATAATACTTTTTTCTTTTCGTCTATCAAGATTCATTGGGATTTGTTTTTAAGGGCAGGGTCCCCAAGTCCTACCCTGTTATTTAACCCATAACTGGAGGGAAGGGACGGATTAATACCTTTCCCAAGGGTACCAGTGCTTAAGTGAATGTAGGGTATTCACTTGGAATTCAAACTCGACTCACCGATTTCTCTTTCCGAGCCGATATCCACTGCACCACAACGCACATCCATCACTATACGCTTACAGCACCTGGTATTCCCAAGCGGTCACCCATCTAAGTACTGACCAGTCTCAATGTTGCTTAACTTCGGTGATCAAGCGAGAACCGGTGTATTCAACGTGATATGACCGTAACTGACTGATAGAATGAGGCCAAGGAGACGCAGTGTATATGTTTCATTTATATCATGGATTTAATTCTTCATTATCATTTTAACAGTAAACCAGCAGGTCGTTTTCCCATTCTATAACCTAATGATGAAAACTGTGAAATCAATAGTAATGAAAATGATTTATCTGGGAATTTCAAACAACAGCTAAAATAACCCATGAAAATCACATCCTTAAGTACACATGGCCCAGTGGATATAGACGTTGGTTAATTCCTGACTTGACTCTTAGAGTTGTGAGTTCAATACCAGGCTACAGCAGTGGTGAACAAGTAACTTACACTGTTAGAGGATAATAACTCATGACTTATAATCGATGCTTTACACAAGGAATGAAGTTCATATACTCCAGTGATTGTAATAAAGGATTCGATTCAAAATTCCTATCACCTGAAGAAAACCGGAGCTTACAACAGCCGAAACGTCGTAGAAATGGCAACAAAGATGAGGACAATAGTCCAAATACTGTCAACACTGTAAAATTATATCCATACTAAACTTCATTTAATACAAGATTCCGAGGTCATTTAAATGAACTTTAGTATGGATATCATTTTCATTACTATTCATTTCAGAATTGATTAGTTTTCCTAATTCTGTCTTAGAATGAAAACACGACCCACCTGCTATACCAAAGAGCAATAAAATAAAATACTTGCTCTAAGGTATCAATTTAAAAAAAGCTATATGGCGTAGATTAAAAATAATAAAGTACGTTACTCCCCTTTTCCACTGTCTCTCTTGCCTTGTATACACCGTGTGAGTGTTAAAATCTTGAGATACACTCGCTTCCATTTTTCCTGCGGACTTCCTTATTGTTCATATGTATTTCCATGATATTCCTGGCATTGATCAGTAGAATGACATCTCATATCGCGAGTGAGGAGGCCTTGTCCAACATTCACTGCCATATCCGACGAGTGATTAAAATCACTTAACATCGTAGATTTTTCAGCTTAAACTGACAAGATATTCTACCTGAAATGTGGCAAAAATCCTTTTCATGAACAAAGTCCTTTCAGGACAAAGGCGATCATGATTCGCCACAATTTCCTATCCCTTGTTGCCTTCAGAAACTTTTTAATATTTACCAGTCCGCTTTGTCCCTGTTCTTTCATTACTTTGTATTAGATCGTTATGTTACTAGCTTCCCGCTTCTGCTCATCTTGCCTTTAACATGTTCTGAGACCTGAATTCTCCAAGTTGTTTTTCGACATATCAGTTGTTACTTTCCAATTATTAACAACACTCTCCTTGTAGTTACTATGTTTCTAAAAACTTCCCCATTGCTCACATGTTCATTCTCGCCATTCGTCAGGATAACTAACATCTCTCTAGCTTCAAGTCTTCTCTTTATCAGTTAAGAGATTCTTTTATTGTTTCCTCAGCTTCAATAAATTCCGTGAGTGTTGGATTATCCAAGCCTTCTTTTTTATTATATGTGCCAAAAAGTACACCTGTTTCTATGTGAATAGTAGTTTCCTTGTACTACATATTTTCCTTAACTTCCTTGTTGTTCACATGTTGTTTATGGTATTCTTTGGACTTTTCGAAGAACCACATCTTCGTTGCTTCATGTGTAAAGTGATTGCTCAGTTTTCCGTGTCATATAGAACAGGATACATGAAATATTAATCAGCAGTTCAGTAATGTTTTCTTTAATTCTAACGAGAAAATTCTAATTCTTAATACTTTGCTTAGTGTTTGAAAGGCAACTTTAACTTTCTATTCTCCTTCACATTCACTAATATAACATTTTATATTAAGCTTGCGGCCATCTTCCGGTAAAAAAATTGGTTTATATTCCGCTCAACGAAGTTGAGCCTGCTTAGTATGTAGATGGTTGACCGATTGGGAATACCAGATGTTGTGAACCTGCATCATCCAAGAACATTTGTCATTCTGAAGAGTGAGTGAGTGGTTGGGTTTTTACGGTTTATCAACCCGTTGTGGATTAATTAAAGTGTATACATATTTTGGGTTGTAAGAATAAATATTTTGGCTCATGGATATTCTATTAAGAATTTAAAAAATACTGATATTTTCTAGATACAAGTTCTACTCTTTACCCCATAGCCGTGGTAGAATATGGATTCATACAATTGATTCTGTAAACCCTGAGCCATCGCAGCAGGGTTATGACCCATTCTTCCTCATTAACGACAAAGAGAAAGATTTGTGGAAGACCTACGTTCAGCTAAGGACAAAGAACTCAGCCTACAATCAAATACAAGACAAATGCCATAATACTTTCCTGAGAGTCTCGAGCTATGTGAAGCAAATGAAGATTTAGAGAAATACGCCAATGATATAAGCCTTTTTTCTGCAAATATTTATGTAACGTTGCCGATTGACGACAGGATTTAAACTAGGCAACACACTGGATATCCCATTGTATATAAAACATTATATTTTTCGATTGCGTTCTGGTTTGGGGATAGGTTCTTCATTTTCTGTGCTTGATAACCGTTGCATTCTTTACTAGATATGATTATAGAGAACCTACTTTACATTACAAGTGATGATTCTACCCGGGAAATGTTCGATATAAAGTCTATTATTCAATAACTAGCAGAAAGCAAATCTTTGAGTAAGCTGAGAGTTAGTCAGATGAAGAGGGACCCATTGGCCAGAATACATTTCCGATTCTATTACTGTATTTTAGGATCGATATATGATTTTTATCGAATTGTTTTCTTAAAGCTCATTCAGGATATTCCTCAAACAAGTTCTGGACGTTTATAGTTCTATTTTCATCAAGAGAACGCTTTTCTTTGTCACTTCCGTTTTCTTGTCACTGTATATAGCATATATTGTATGATAGGATACTGGTCTAATGTCATTTTAAAACGATACAAAATTTACCCCCCACCCATATCAAATAATCTGAAAAGCCAGAAAAAAAAAACATTAAAATGAAAAAAGAATAATGTCATATTATCGGAAGTATTCAAAACGTGCACCCAAAATGGACTTGTAAAAAGCGCGACAGCATTTTTTTCAACCATTAATAATGTTTTAATTTATCTTATTCTTTCACACTCAGTAATCCTTATCATTCAAAAAATGATCTTTTAAAATGAAGTTGGATGTTCAGTTGTGTAATGGATAGTCACGGATTGAGAATTCGTAGCAACCACGTTCGAATTCGAGTCGGTCTTGTAACCATTACTCAAAGCCGAGAAAATTGTTTGTAAAGAATGTGATGTATTGCCCACCGGTTCTAGTGTATAGTGTAGAGATTGAATTACGTAAAATGGCTTCACTTGAAAAAATAGTGCAACACTATCTTTTATTCTGTTTCTATCTATCAATTTGAAGGGTAAAATTAAATCTAATACTTGTCTAAGAAAGTTTATCATTCTTCGGAGCGAGGGATTTTTTATAGTTAATTATTCATTACCGGTTATTTAAAATCGAAATATTTTGGACTGTAAGAAATTTTTCTTTTAGTGAATATTTTATCAACAATGCTTTTAAGCAGAATAATGACTTTTCCAGCTAAATGTGTTGTATATCGACAAACAACAAACACGCATATATATAAAAATATGAAGTTATATTTTTATTAATGACGATGAACCGTGTAGAATAGGGAACAGAGAATTGAGAGAGCGCGTTTCTAATGTGTTGACGGGAGTGCAGTCCTATCTGTTGTGTCTCTCTTCACCGGCCGATCTCTGTTGCTCCTCTACTACTACTGTATTTACTAGCCTTCCCACGCAAGGCCGGATGTGACACATGGTCATTTTAATGTGGGTATTCCCGGCCATATAGCCGGGCCAAAAATATGTCTGTCTATTTTTACCGAGTCCTGGTTCTACCCTTCGGCGGAACCACGACTGGGTTTGTGCTCTCTGCTCGGAAGCAGAGAGCGCCCCCTGCCCGAAGGCAGAGAACTGACAGTGTAAAGGCAGTTACAGCGAGGCAACTACTACTCCTCTACTACTACTGGCGAATCCGTGTGCCGAAGTCTTTTTATAATCTTCCAGAACCGGGACTTTTTCTTCCGGTTTTGCCTCGCCCACGCACGCCCACTAATTCTCAGAGACACCTGTTCTGTTTGCCTCTGTGGTTATTTCCGCTGCTGCCGGAAATAAGGTCAAACAACATCCGTTCCTTTCAACGACCGGAAACACCCTCGCTTGCATCAGCCTTCCTCGGGTGGGGCCAGATTGTTATATTACAAATGCTCTACTATTTAACCCATAGCTGAGGAAGATAAAGATTGATACTTTTCATAAGGGTAGTTGTGCATAAGTGAATGAATGAACACTAATTTGACATTCTGATTTCTCATTGGAATAATAAAGAGGAATGTTAAGAAATGCAACGTGACGAGACCGACTCGAATTCGAACGTGGTTGCTATGAATTCTTAATCCGTCACTATTCATTACACCACGAAACATCCAACGATTCCGATAGAGTAATTATAGTAGATAAAGCTTTCAATCAAAATGATGTATTTATATATTGATGGCACTGTCTGTCTGACCCTTTTAGACAAATTACTATATTCAAAACAACAAACTGTTATGATATTTGGGTATAAATCTCACTGGAAAATATATATGACCTACTCATTTACCGTTCCTGAATAATTTTTCTCAGATTGAATTTATTTCGTCGTGAGTCTAGCTGTCAATGCGTGCTACAAACATATTGCCTTGAACCAGACTAGGATAAACTAAATGACATTGCAATAGAGATGTAATTTGTGGGTTATTTAATGTCAAAAAGATAAGGTTTTAAAGTATTTTTTTAAATGTTCGGTTTTTGTGAGAGGGTAGATTTATTTAGATTTTGATTAAAACTTTTCATTTTAAATAACTGAAAATGTCTTCTAGTTTTCTATGAAAAATGTATTGCTGGTAATTTTTCTTCAAAAATGTTTTATGGTCATAATTTGTTCCTTCAAAAATGCATATTTTTTCTATAAAATTATTTTTATACTTTCATAGTGTTCTAGTCTCAAATTGGATGGGGGTTAAGTATTTTCCCATAGCTGGGACCCTAACAGGTGCAACCATTCCGGGTCAGGGGGAACCTGGGAACAACAGTAATTAAGAGGGCGGTCCATGTTCCTCACAAACTCCTAATCAAAGGCATCGCTGCCGGGTGCAATATACCGTCATACCCAGGACCGGAGATGTAGTTAGCAGGCTACATTTGTAAATATAGCCACTGAACATTTTATAACATCCGTTCCAACGACGCTTTTCGCTAACCAAAGGAGTTACACCTCTTCACTATTTAAGGCATTCAACGCACTTTCAGGTCCTCTGTTAAAACACTTCCCATTTCTGTACCTGCTTGGTTTAAGTATATTCAAACTGAAATTGACATTTTGGGCTTTTTTTTTTTGACGACCAACCATGCATTCAGTCTTCTTGTCATCATTCATCATCATTCATCATCATTTATCCATCACACCCAGATGGTGCATAGGGCAGTAACTTTTTGTTGCTGTTTCTGTAACAAACTGTTTTTAACGGAGTGTTAGCCCTGCACCCAACCCCCAAATCTGGAGGACCGGTGGACCATTCTTGATCCTTACGTTTACAGCACCTCGTATTCACAAATGGTCACCCATTTAAGTACTGACCAGGCTCGATGTTGCTTAACATCGGTGATCGGACGGGAACTGGTGTATTCAACACGATATAGCCGTAGACCAGTCTTCTTGTAGTATATTTTTAATCCTTTCTTCTTGTTTTCATTTGTTTTATTCTGTAGGTCATGTCTGCTAAGCAGATTATTTAATGACAGGAAAATGTCGTTAGAAATAAGGAAAAGAATGCTGCGCTTTTAAGTGATATTTGTCCTTCTATATGACAACGAATGCTGGACAATCTCCACAAAGATGAAGGAGAGACTCGAAGCAACAGAAACGTGGTTCTACAGATGGTTGCTGAGGGTACCATGGACCGAACGTGTGTGCAACGACGAGATATTTGAATAGAATGAAAACAACAAGGAAACGTATACTTAACAACGGGAAGAGACAGTTGAAGTTTCTGAGAAACGCAATGAGGAAGGATGCTTTGAAGAATCTGACACTCACAGGGCGAATGGAAAGAGTAGGAAAACAGCGCGTTACATATTTGATGTGTTCAAGTGAATGGATGGCAAAGCAAGGTTTAGGAGATATAACAAGACAAAATAAATTAATAACTGCAAGAGACAGGATGATGTGGAGGGCCATGATCGCCTACGTTCTGAAGGGACACGACATATAAGAGTAGAATTAGCTTTTGTCAACCAGCCTCAGAAAATTTTACTTTCGCTTCTACACGATTTGTAAGATTGTCGGTTTATTGCTGTGTTGTCAGTCAGCCAGTCAGTTAAGGGCCATAATTGATACACGTTTGGGCGATCATGTCTTGAAAGAGACATGACTAACTGGACAGAAGATTATCCCACAGTAGGTTGCTATTACTTTTTGCGGTAGATTGGTTGCCAGCCAAGGATATAGAACCCAGTCTGTTTTGTTATTTAGCCCATAACTGAAGGGAAGAGATGGATTAATACCTTTCCCAAGGTTATTTGCTTAAAAGTGAATACGAGGAATTCAACTGAAATTCGAACTCGGCAACCCGATTTCTCGTTTCCGAGCCGATAACCACGACACCACAACGCACACCCCCTATGTTGGCCTGAACAGTAAAAATTCTAAACAAATTTGAAAATCAGCACTATGTTCTATACATTGCTCCGGCTTGTATAGTGTAAAGACGGTGCAAGGAACTATTTTTATATATTTTTCAATTTATTCAATTTAATTCATTCTCAAGAAAGAGAAATCGAATTTTAAAATAAATTTTATTTATGACTTCGTATAATCTGTGGCAAAATATGGATAAGCTGTTAGCAATTTGGCTCTATCATGGCCATCTTCAGTTTGAGTTTTGTTTAACGGCATATTCATATCTGTGGGTTTTAATGCCAAAAAGGTGGGATTTTAAGATATGTTTTTAAATGTTCAGTTATAGTGAGAAAGTTGATTTAGCCAGATTTCAATGAAATTTTTTTTGTTTTTATTCTTTTTTATTTTAAAAAACTGAAAATGTCTTCTAGTTTTGTATGCAAAAATATTTTGCCGAAAACAATTTTTTCCTTCAAAAATCTGTTTAGGTAATCATTTTTTCTTAAAAAAAGTATTGTTGGTAATATTTTTCCTTCAGAAATGTATATTTTTCTATAAAAGTCTATTTTTATGTATATATTTCTACAAAAGTGTTTTTTTTATGCTTTCATAATGTTTTGACTCCAGTTTGGAGGTTAAATATTTTCCCATAGCTTGGGCCCTAACAGGTGCTACCATTCCGTGTCAGGGTAGACCTGGGAACAATAGCAATTAAGAGGTGGATACATGCTACTCATAACCTCCTAATCAGAGGCCTTGCTGCCGGATGCAGTTTACCGTCATGCCCAGGACCCTTATTACCCCATTTCTATTCTGCAGTAAATTAGTGTTCACTTGGAGCATTATAGCTCTGCACAGATGAATCTGTTTCAATATATAAGTATTTTAAAATTATTTTTAATACAATGTTTTTTCAAGATGTAGTCAACCGCGTGTCCCCACAGAATGCTTTTTTATTATCACTGAATTGCAATGATTTTGTGGAAGAAATATGAAGTGGTTTCCTACCATATTTTCCAATGTTTTTAACTGCAGAGCTGTTGGTTGGTTGATTTTGTTTAGTGACACATTAATCTCTCGAGGTTATTTAATGCCGAAATTTAAATATTTTGAACGCCATTTTATGGCTTTAGCTAAATATATTTTAGATGTAATTGTATGCCTTAAACTGCAAATAAAATGCATTGTTGGTCATTTTTTAAATTATATTCTTGTACTTTCATTGTCTTTTGTTTTCGTTTTCATTTTTTACCTATAAATAGGACCCTAACAGGTGCTACCACCTCAGATCAGGTTGGACCTCGGAATAATTGTATTTAAAAAGTTTGTTTTGATTTTGACATGATTTTCCACATATCAATAGACTTTCACGGAATATGAAAAGAATATAGTTGGCCGAAACGCTGTGTTTATAATAAAATCTGCAACAAACAAAACCTGCGGATCCCATTCCTTCTTCTCTTTCTCTTTCGCTTCTATTTTGAGTTTAGATTTTTCTTTCTCATAGACTAGTTGCCAACCAAGACTAGCTTGTCCAGTCTGTTCTTCTAAATGAATTGAATGCAACGATTTGTCTGGAATTTGAAATCAGCACACCACTTCTATGAACGTCGATGATAAACACTATGCGACACTAGTATTTCAAATAGTAGTTCGAAGGAATAAATGCATTTTGATCATTCGATATCTCAAACACCAAATTGGAATTACTAAAAATCAGTTGTCGTAAACTAATTGCCAAAAAGTGAATTTAAAAACTCTGAATCATAATATCTTTATTTTCTTTTTTCTTTTTTTTAAAATGGTGTTCACACTTTACAAGGCCCGAGAGCCATTCGAAGTAGGGGGTTATAGAATTAGAGTCACAGTTTATACGGATATATAGGTAAGATAACGGTTAACCCTAGCCTTGAAGGTTAAGTTTGTAGTGATCGGGTGAGCATCCTCCTTGGAGTCACAAAGCATCGGTTTGTGGGGAGAAGCTGCTTGAGTACAATATAACTCATTAATGGAATACAAAAGGAACACAGGTGGTTCACTATGTTTTGCGTGGTATGGCGGGTCTTGAACGTGAAGGGTAGTGCTGATGAAACGAAGGAATGTCTGAATATTTTCCATGGAAATTGAGATAGAACAGTGAGAAACTTGCAACGTTTCTTCTGTGAGAAGGATGTGCGTTGTGGTGCAGTGGATAACCACTCGGAACGACAAATCGGGGAGCCGATTTAGAATTTCAGTTGAATTCCTTGCATTCACTTACGCACAAATATCCTTGGGGAAGGTATTAATCCATCTCTTCCCTCCATTGATGGGATAAATAATAGGAAAGATTGGGTTCTACCAGTCTACCGCAGAAAGCAATAGCAACCTACTGCAGGATAATCTCCTTCCCAGTCAGTCATGTCTTTTTCGAGACATGATCTTCTAAAGCTTGTATCACGTATGGTACTTGACTGACTTCTGTGAGAAAAGAAGTTGTAAGGTGGAAAATAATTCATCATCCACAAGAATGCAAAATTCTTTTTGGACTCTGTCGGAAATAAAAAATGAAGCCTGGACAGCTCCTGCTTTATATAGTAGCATTAATCCATTTTTGGCATGATCTGGCTCATGTAAAGGGAGAGTATAGCAGGAGGAGACAAATACTAAGAGCAGCGTTACATAGAACGGATTATCTTTCCAGTGTCCTTAGACATAGTTCGAATGTACGAATTCCACTTGAGATATGAGTGGAGAGAATATCCGTTCATCGCGATTTGCGAATGTTCTTTGTCCACATGTAGATCTAACAGGTGAGCTTTAATGGTCAAAATTGTTGGCTTTACTGAATGTAATTGTTGGCTTTACTGAATTATAGAGCCGTCGTCACTAGACTGACGATTCTATGACACTGTCAGCTCTCTGCCTTCAGGTAGAGAGCGCTCTCTGCTTCCGAGCAGAGATCACTAACCCAGTCGTGGTTCCGCCGAAGGGTAGAATCACGACTGGGGAAAAATAAACAGACATTTTTGGGCCTGGCTATATGGCCGGGAAAACCCACAATAAATAGACCTTGTGTCACATCTAGCCTTGCGTGGGAAGGTTAGTAAATACTGTCATCGTCACTAGACGAGAGCCTACGTCACTAGACGGAAGCAAACGTCACTAGACGGAAGTATACGTCACTAGACGGAAGCATACGTCACTAGACAGAAGCATTCTTTGCGAGACGGACGCATACGTCCTACACAGAGACATTGTCTACTTGATTGTTATACCTGCTACTATTCGTTGGTGTTCGTGTATTGTCTATTGGTTTATTGTACTGCTGTATAATAAATCCCTATTAATATATTTCAGTGTTAAGTATTATTCTTGAACAATTCTTTTCCCTGACATATCCCTCACGGGATTTATCAGAACACTTGGGAATCCAGGTACTATAATGTTGGATATGCGGGATGTTACGACTCGGAATGAGATATCACAGACATTCATTTAGGGAAGGTATGAATTCACTCACGGGATATATCAGAACACTTCCCATGTATTTAAATGTCTGTACCTGCTTGATTCGACGCTCATCTTTTTACTAATGACTATACATTTTCTTGTAGTTTTCTTGTAGTTTATTTGTACTCTCTTCTTTTCGATTTCGTCATCTACCTTCTGTATGATGTCTTTTAGTTACCTTTCCGTGTCTGCTATCATCACTGTATCATCTGTGTATCTCAGACAACGGGAAATAAACCCAGCCTCCTCCCGGAAAAGTGGTACTGCCTTAAGTAAAGGCCTCCTGGCGATTAAGCTTAATATTATTTGAAAATTCAATGATAAAGACATTCGCCTACATAAGGAAATTATAATCAGTTCTCTGCATGGTTCGAACATGATTCTTTGATCCTTTATTTGGTGAAAACCCACAAAAAAATTTTATTCTACCTTTCGATGAAGACAGAATGAGATGATGATCGAAATATTTGCATAATTTCCTTTTTCTCTCTATTCTTAATTATTTGTGATGTCTGCGCATTTGTTTACTGTTTAAATGCTGTTCATTTTTCTCTGAGGCGGGCTGTTTTTCGTTCTTGTCAGTCTATTTACACACTGTTGTTGAAAGTATTCAAAAGAAGTAGACGATGGTAATGGTAACGGAAGGCCAATAGAAGACATATACGCGATCGCCTTGATATATTTGGATTAATCAATGAGTGAATTATTACAAGCAGGAAAATATTTATAGTGTCAATCATAAAATAGCTAGGGAGTAAACAAACAGAAACACAGACTAAACAACAATCTCAGATAATTATACTTTGTCGATGTGGATATTTTACAAGCAGATTAATGTACTGACGTTTTGAAGGTTGGAAATAAAATGATAGGTTAGATTAGGTTAATTGATTTAACGACATATTTATTAGGCTACTTAGTGTCGAATATGTATTATATGATACACATCATCATTGATATATTTATATACACGTACACACACATCGGAGACATTTATTTAGGGGAGGTATAAGAATGCTGCGGATATCATGTACCGAACATGTGAGCAATGATGAGGTTTTGGAAAGAATGGCAACGAAAAGAAAATTAATAGTGAGCATCGGGAATAGACAACTAGAGTTCCTGGGACATGAAATGAGGAAGGAGGGCTTGGATACTGACAGGCCAGATAGAAGGAAAAAGAGACAGAGGAAGGCAGCGGATAACATATTTGAAGGGCCTGAGCAAGTGGATGTTAGAACGTGGGTTGCGTGGTGTCAAAGGAAACAGTGTGCTCAGAGCCACCACAAATAGGAAGATGTGGAAGGCCATGATTGCCTACGTATTGAAGGGGACAAAACACATAGAAGAAGAAGAAGAAGAAGAAGAAGAAGAAGAAGAAGAAGAAGAAGAAGAAGAAGAAGAATTCAACTAGTCTTCTCTGTCTATGGACAAAAGACTTGTATCGGAATATCATAAACAATGTTAATCAATGATTTAATTTCACAATATGTAAAGCTTGTTATGTCATTTAATGTTGAATATGTGTTATAGGATACACATCATAATTAATATATGTGCACACGCACACACATACACACACACACACACACACACACACACACACACACACACAGACACAGACACAGACACAGACACACAGATGTGCTTAGTGGTCCATTGAATATCGATTCGAAACAGGAAATCGGAGAGCCGAGTTCGAATAGCAGTTGAATTCGTTGCTTTCACTTCCGCGAAAATACTCTTGGGAAAGGTATTAATCAGTCTCTTCCCTGTTGTTATGGGTCAAATAACAGGATAGACTGGGTTCTTTAGGCCAAGCATGTATCACCTATGGCCCTGAACTGACTGACACACACACCTATATATATATATATATATATATATATATATATATATATATATATATATATATATATATAATGTGTACTTGGGAAGCAATCCATATTTTAACCAAGTTTCACTTCAAACGACTGACTAAGTACTGCGATTAAATGTTTTATTCATTCTTTTTCTGCATTCGTACAAATGATAGAATTTCTGGAGATAAAGTGTATAAATACTAAACACATATATCAGAACGCTTTCCTTTATTCTATTACACATTATCAAGAATTTTTATACAAGTGTATCGATAGTGATGGGAATGTTTTTTTTGTTTTTTTTCAGACACGTTCAGCACGTTGTGGCCGTGTTCAATTTTTTAATATTATTGAGTGTTGTCTTTTTATTACACCGGTTGACTTATTTTTTACCCAAATGGAGTTTGCAAATGGGGAAATGGTTCTGGGTTACTTTTTAACGCTGATTCCGAAAATCAAGTATCTCTATTTTCTGATCTAAAATACATATTGTTTTGTGATTATGGCATAAACTTACTATTTTCTAACAATTTGATTAGATATTCCGGGGCAAATCAAAATCTTGCATAATACAAAGTAATATAAATATCTTTATTTAAAAACAGAGACAAAAAAACTTAATCAAACATATACGCCAAGGTTTCATAAAAATATCAAGGTAACAAAGATACAAACAAATTTGACCATATAAAAAGTTTTTTTTTAAATTTTTGTTCACTGAAAGGAATTCTAGACGTCAGGTAATAAACCCATAGAAATGAAGAATTTCTAGGTCAGAAAATAGCGAATGAAACTTAATGCTTCTTCTTTTATTATACTTTAATGAACCTACAATAAAACGTTTCAAGTGTTTTACTTAATTTTTTATTTCCTGGAACTTCATAGTAAAATTTTACATTTTGGCCTATTTTGAGAAAAAAAGTCATCATCTGTACAGCGAATGTTTGATGTGTGGAGGCTAACCCGACTCGATTTTCAGAATCAGCTTGAAAAATGTCGACCAGTGTTTATTATTAATAATGCTTCCATTGGTTTTACATGCGTTCATTTTTTTTGTATGCGGGGTAGACTATTATGGTCGTATGTTCCAGATGAAGTTTGGAAGGCTATCGTGTGTGTGTTTGAGCGGGTTCTAATTGTGTTATGATCCGAGTGATATAACATGAGTTTTCTTGATAAACATGCCGTGATATGAAAAATATAAGTCTTCATGATTTTGTTTTGATCAGGATCTGGCAGGTGAGTAGATGTTGTTGATAATGAAGTTAGCGCTTTAAATTTTATTATAATAGGAAATTAATTTATATATATATATATATATATATATATATATATATATATATATATATATATATATTACTCGTGCAACCAGATTGGCAACTGGGTCCCAACCATTCACAGTTAGGTTAGCCAAATGCTGACGACAATTCTACTCCTTCAGTTTCTTCTCTCGCACTTCCCGCCTGTATTCTTGCATATCCTTGCTTTCATGACGGCTACAACCTCCAGGAATGTAAATGCAATGTCAATACTCATCTTTTAACCACTTGACTCTAGTTCTTTCCCCACCTCGTATATCCTTTCCTTTCTCTCCACCTTTGAAACTGTCATCACACCTGCATTCTCATCCTTCTCTTGCTCCTTTCTAACTGGTTCGTCTTCCTCTTCACTCTCTTCTAATTAATCTTTTTATACTTATGTATCCCCCTGCACATCAGTGGCATTACCGCCTTGCTCGGGGTGATACGATTAAAAAAATATATAGTAATCCGCAGACAATCCTGTTTGGCTGTATCGCAGCTCATAAGTACAGTTAGACATCCGATTGCTTCTAGCCTGGATTGAAGCCCAACCGAACACACACAAACACACACACACATGAGCGCATATATATATATATATATATATATATATATATAAAAACTTAGCCCTGACGATTGACGACATCATAACGGTGTAATCAGGAAACTTCTTAGCCGGCATATACCTGCACAGTTAAGGTACACATTTCTCTGCATTAATCCCATTAACACTCTATCTAGATATCAACCATTTTACAAAAAACAAAACAGAAAATAACGGCTTGACATAATACCTTTTATCAGTAAAACTACTGAAAATAAAGAACAACAATCTTGGCGCTAAACATTATATATTATACACACGCACACAGACACACGCAAACATATATATATACATTAAGATGTGCAATGTTTAAGGATAAAAGAGATTAGTATTAGGGGTAAAGCGTGTGTAGATATTGAAATAGACGCTGGGGTAAACACCGAATGGCAAAAGTCTGTTTCATGACTGTAAAGGTGAAGTTAGTACAGGGAACAATAAAAACCTTGTTTGAAAGCATTAATTACTGTTTTATTTCCTGTTTGAAGGTTTTTTTTAGTCTTTGATAATACGACAACATATATGTGGAATATATTGGCAAAGGTCATTTTTAGGGGCGATTTCATTCATCTGGCCTTTTATGTGGTTCGGTAGTGGCCTCCTCCCAAGGGTGCCGCTTAAAAGAGGTTGAACTGTACAGAATTTTACTGCTGCTCTTTATAAGCCAGTGGGCAAACAGCAAACAATGAGGCTTCTTTGAAATAGAGTTGGAAAACAAGTATGTGATGCTTTTTACCATGATTAAATTTTGCCAACATTTTGGGTAGCACCTAGGACATCGAAACAATAAACAGAATTATATGGAAGTAATAACCAGAAAAATACCATAAAATGCAAAATAAGAATTTGGTTTTCTGGACATTGCTAGAATAAAACAAATTACATAGGACTTATAATTTTGATTACTCCATTCAGATTTTATATACTCAGCATTAAGCTTTAATATGTCAGTTAAGTGCCATATGTGATACACAATTGGGCAATTATGTCTCTTTTGATTCATGACTCTCTAAGCAGAAAATATTCCCCGCAGTAGAGTTCCGTTGCTTTCACTGTTATCCTAGTTACCAAAAATGATTATAAGACCTAATTATAACTTGTATTCAACCCATACCTCTACCAGAAGAGATGGATTCATATTTTCCCCAAGGGCATTTGCGCAGAGGTGAATGTGATGAACTCGACTGGAATTCGAGCTTGGCTGTACTACTTATCATATCTAGTCGTTTATCTATTGCACCATACGAAGGCGTAATAATAAAATATTTAATCAGATTTGTATTTTCTTACTAAGTACAAATTTTCCAGAATTTCTAGACAAAAAGAAAACAAAAATTATCTTTTTTCAAAATCATCTCACCCGAAGCAAGGCATTCTACTGCCACTGTTGCGCAGGGGGTTACATAGGAGAAAGTGATGTGATACTGACCTTTCCATTGGACGACAAACATTTCCCATCGAGGTGTGAAATTTCGCGAGTTTTGTGTGAGCTAAGCAAAGTTTGTATAATCGGGAAAATTCATTTATTTCTAACAAAATCAATGAGTCAGTGCTTAGCATTTCAATTTTAAAATATACATATAGGTCCTCGGAGTGTAATACTGTGTATTTTTTAAAATGTTTTTGGGCGTCGGTGTTTACCGGCGAGGTAGTAGATATTCTTCGACTGCATGTTCTTCGCTGGGTCATCAGTATGATAAGGTGATCAGATTTCCACTGCATGTTCTTTTTAGACGTCAGGGTTCACAAGTGTCTTGTAAGGAATTCGGTTATGTATGGCACAAGGCCGAATTAATAAAAATTAACCATCTCCCTACTACTTCAAGATCAGTAGCGTTCAAGAAAATATTTATGTGATAATCTTTTTCACAAAATAGAGAAATCTTTGAATAAAGACTCCTCTTGGGGAAATAAGAATAGTTCTACTCAGTTCTATCTTTAAAGATTAGAACTGGTAGAAGTGATGCTCATCTGGACATTTTAAATGCGTTAATATTATATAGTTATTTTATAGTCAGTATTTTTTAATCATTATTATATAGTCAATATGTTTTAATCATTATTATATAGTCAGCATCCGTTCAACAGAAAATTCAGGTCCAATTTTTAGGGTTATTAAATGAAAAATTACATAAAAATTTAAAATCTGGTAATTGTAGGTGGACCGGAATTTTTGTGTATGGACACGGGAAACGTGGCTTCCTTAACTTCCCTGAACTTGTACTTTTGGATTTCTTTCAAACTTTAATGTATCTAATTGGGGTCAAAAGGAGAAAAAATTCTGAGGGTGCTGGTGTCAGAGTCTGGGTGATATGATACGGAATTACCCATTCGTTTATTTGATTATCAGGTATAGTTGGATGATCATAATTTCATCTGAGGTTTTAAGCTCATTCTATCGAGGAATGACAAAAATACAAGTGAATATAGGGCATACCTCTGAGTTGTTAAAATAATCTAAACTCACGAATTCAGCACTATTCAGTCGAAAGGATACTCGCAAAAACCGGGTGTGACGTGTTTGTAGCATTCGTTAACGTGAGCATATTCTAGAACATAAGAGATACCGGAGGAACTCTGAGGAATACACAAACGAAACGTTGTGAAAAATAAAAAAGAAATTCCACCAACTAAAAAATCCTACAAGAGTCTAAAATAATGAAACAGTATAAATAATAACAACAAGTGTATGATTCAGTGTAACAATTTCTGATACAAAATGGCGTAAGCAAGATTTTGAGGGGAACTTTATTTAAATGCTATTAAATGAGCACGAATTAAATTTTGCTAATCCGTTATTTTCCCAGAAGAGAAGCCATAGACCAAATCTCGAAGGAACATTATAAAAATGAAACAAACAAACAGACCTCGTGATGATATTTGTTAAATTCGTTTAATCAGCCTCCATGAAGCCCTGAAATATTTTATGTTATTATGAAGCGTGTTTGTTAATTTGAACATCAGTCAAGAAATGAATATTTTAAAACCTTGTCAGCAATAATCTACGTTAGAACACACGCAAGTAAATTAATTGTTCAACGAGCATTGGAACTGAAATTATTTAAATCTAGCAGCATAACAAAATTAAGTCAGCTTTTGAAATTGAAATGTATTCTATGGACACTGGCCGTGTTATTCGTCCTGCATTCAGAGACGCTTCAACATGGTATAGTGGCTAAGTATGTCTTTACAGATCAATTTCGGCCTTGTACCACATCTAAGCTTGGATTAGAAAATTATTTGCCAGCACTTCGACGTGATGGAAGGATTAGCAGACATGCGTTGCTACATCAACTACGACTTTTTATTCGTTCCTACATTCAGAGTTTAATGGTTAACGAGTTTGTTCTCCTTAAGCCTGAGTAGTGAGTTCGATTCTCACTGAATTCTCCATATTTTAGGCTGTGTACCACATCTAAGCTCCGTTTAGAAAATCATTTGTGGTCACTTCAACTTTGCATAATGTTTAGCCACTTTACCTTGCAATAAGTACTCAAATATAAGTGAGTACTGAGTACGATCATCACTGGGTGCTCAACATTTCCAGTTTCGGCCTTGTGACATATCTATGCTACACTTAGAAAATAAACTTATGCTCACCTTCAGCTGTGGTAGTTTCAAAATAATACTGACCTAAATCCCCAGAAGGCTATTCTTCTGGCAGTACATTCCCTTGGGAAGGGGTCAGGGGTAAATAGCCGTTGCCTGAATAATTAAGAATTTTAAAGCAATTCACTTTTAAGACTTTAATAAGACGAATGCTTTCAAATATTACAGAGTCGAATGATCAACAAAAAAGAAAGGATTCAATCATTTTGTTTTTACTTTGATTACCTTCCAAACAAAATGTTCCTTGTAGCTTAATGAGAAAATCAGATGCTATAGAAAAGATGGATATTCTAGGCAAAATTGATGTAATTTCGAATCTCGCGAAGAGCATTGGACATTTTTTGCTGCGGTTGTTTCCCAAAATGGGCGCATGTTCTCGAGACTCTGGTTAAAATTTCAGCAAAGTGAATTTGTGAATGAGCTAACTTTCTAGTAATATCTGCTGCGGAGACAATCGCTGCGTCCGGTCTTGTGGAGAAACTCCTGAAAGCCATACCAGATTTTGAACCATGTCTGAGGGAAATTGGGTAGAATAAACCTTTTCACAAACCATCGATAATTGTGTTAACTTAAGTCACATGTCCTTATCTAATGGGCAGCTAGAAGCTCTTCAGCAATTTATGGGTAGCTAGTGTTTCAATAAATAAATAAAAACATACTCCCCCTCAGTACGGGGCTAATCGTCAGAAAGTATAGAATTAAATTATCTCGCACTGACGGAATTTCATAATGAAATAAAAAAAATTGTCATGTGAAATTCGCAATGCATATCGGGCAAAAATAGTACAGCATGTTGAGGGTGGGTGATTTTGTTATGTGTTAGCTTTTCTTGGGTTATTTAATGTCCATACTGTTGTGCCTTCTTCTCTATTCATTTTGTGCCCGATTCCTGTCATCATTTATTATTTGCTTTCTCGTCGCTTTTTTTACAGATTTATTGTTTTTCCATTTTGTCTACCATCACATCAATATAGTTTTCCCTTATGTGTACTGAGGGAGAGTATTTTATTTATTTATTTAATGAAACTCTAGCTACCAATAAAATGATGAAGAGCTTCTAGCTGCCCATTAGATGAGGACATGTGACTTAAGTTAACACAATTATCGATGGTTTGTGAAAAGGTTTATTCTATCCAATTTCCCTCAGACATGGCTCAAAATCTGGTATGGCTTTTCAGGAGTTTCTGAACAAGACCGGACGCAGCGATTGTCTCCGCAGCAGATATTACTAGAAAGTTAGCTCATTCCCAAATTCACTTTGCTGAGATTCTAACCAAAGTCTCGGGAACATGCGCCCATTTTGGCAAACAATCTCAGCAAAAAAATTCCAACGCTCTTCGCGATTTTATAAAATTACTTTAATTAAATTGTTTATTTTCTGTCAATATGCATGCCTCATAATTGATTAAATAGTTATTGTCCTAATACTTTTGCACTGTACTATATATATATATATATATATATATATATATATAATTGTCGCAATTTTATATTTTTAATTTTACACATGCGCGTTGATTTTTTTTCTTTTATCGACTTCAGATTATTGGAAGGTGAGTTGATCACAGTCTACGAGAAAAAGAGTACCATGACGCAATTAACACTGCCAGAAATTTAGAAAAATTCATTCGTACAGGAACCTTCAATACAAATATTTCAGAGTGTTTCGGTGTTAATCTTAGAAAAGAGTTGGATGAGTCTAACGGTGATTACGAAGGTGCGAAAGCTCGGAAACCTGACTCAGATGATAGAAAATGAACTCTCGAATTTGTTAGTTATGGCCTCACACACAACTCGGAGGACTATATCAAGTGCCTTGAAAGAATAGCGTTACCCTGTGTTAAGTGGGTAGGTATTGGGAGAACATGTGTCTTGCAGCAGGTATCTGCACCATGCTACACAAACAGGGTAACTTAGTCATGGTTTTCAGACAATTTTTGCGACCATATTACCTCTTATATCTGGCTAACTCCCTAGACTACAACCCCATCGATTATTATGTGTGGGACGCATTTGAGAGAGAGATAAACAAAACTCGTTAGAGCAGCAAAGATAAATTGAAGGCAAGAATTATGGCAGCATTTTCTGACTTAAACTAGGACACCATCAAGAAGAGAGGCAAGAAAATCAGAAGTCTTCTGGAGAGCGAGGTTTAAGCCAATGTCTATTTTATTAAATAATTTTACTCTTTAGTATTTCAAGGTATTTTTGTGTAATTTTAATAAATATATTTATTAAAATGAAATGACAGTGTTATCTTCTTTTTTGTGTAATTTAGATGGCCATTTGTCCTTTGCACCATATCTGTTTGTGTGTATTTTTGCTGCGATTCTGAATAACAACTCGTATATTTGTTAATGTCTGTTGCTTCTCCACGAAACTTAATTTGTGAGTATTTTACAGGCTTCTCCCCTTGAGTGCTCTTTCTAACAGCTTATTTCATTTAGTTAAATTTCAATTTAGTTTCAGTCTCTTTAATTTCTGTTTGCTCTTATTTATTAAATTCTTTACTAATATTTTGTTTGATGCTTTTGACAATTGTTTTTCTTGTTGTTCTTTTTTATTTTCCTTTTTTCATTTTTGATTGTATGATTTTTAAGTTCGCGTGCCTTTCAATTTTTTCTTGTTTTTAAATTATTAATCTATGTCGAGTTGATTAACGTGTCTTAGTTTTTTCTTAATTCCTTTTCATTATCCTTTTCTTATCTTTTTATTCTCCTTTTCAATTTTGTTTATATTTCCCGTTTTTCCTTTTTGTTTTCTCATTTCCTTTCCAATTTATTCCTATTTTGTTTGTAAATCTAATTCGTCTATTTTTTCATTACTTAATTATTTTTTCTTCGCATTTATTTTCTTACTGTTTTCTTTTCATTCTTACAGTTTTTGTTTTGTTTTTTTTTTACATTTTCACATTTTCTTTTCTGTTTTTTATTTTTCAAATTTTCGGTCTTTTTATCGTTTTCTTTTAAAAAGATTCTCTTTCCGTCTACTCTTTTACTTTCACTCTTTGTTTTTATTTCGTTTTATTTTATATTGATTATTTTTGTTTCTATTTATTCTCCTAAAGTCGATTTCCTTTTCTTAATCTCTTTCTTTTGTCTTTCTTTCATTCAGTAACTATTTTGATTTTTTTTATAAGAGAAAGAATATTTGCCATATTTTCTTTTGTTTTTTTATTTTTCTAGCCGCTATTTTTATGCTATTTACTTCAGATTTTCTTGTCCCTATTCCCTATCCTCATTCTTCTTCCAGTCATTTACTTATTCTTCTATCTTCTTTTTTCACATCCTCCACTTACTCCTCCTCTTATGCCATCCATTTATTCCCCCCTTCTTCTTCTCCCCATCTGCTACACATATGCTCCTACTCTTCATCCTCTACTTACACCACTCCTTTTTCTATTTCTTCTTTTTCTTCCTGTTTTTTTTATTGTTCTTCTCCTCCCCTGTCTCCTTCTTCATCTTTTTCTATCTATGCCCGAACCATTTCACTCTATTTCATGAATTGATTCTACCTGGACATATCTTTGATTTTCCCCTTTCTCTTGTCTGTTTTTTTATTTTTCATTATTTTTCATTATTTTTTTTAAATATCTCTCGTATCTTGTTATACTCTAATTACCTGTTTTTATATTGGTTTCTTTTTCTGTTTTATTATCTTCTGCTTAATTTCTGAAAACCGTCCTACTGGTTTTCTTCCGGAAGCTTTTGCCATTATTCGCCATTTTCACTTTCCATCAAAATTCAACAATGTTCATTTATTCTTCTGTACTTATAATTTCCATATATATTTATACGTTTAATTTTCTTTCTCTATTTATGACTCTTTCTCTTACACACACTCACTTATATATATATATATAGAGAGAGAGAGAGAGAAAGTTGAATATATGGATCGAAAACCGAGCCAAGAACAACTAAAAAAACTGTCTTAAATCTACCATGCTTCATTTTAACCAGCTTCTTCAGAGATTCGTCTTTAACAAAATCTCTAAAGAAGCCGTCAGTTTGTGTAAAACGCGATGCCGAAGAAATTCAAGGAAAAAGAATGGTTATAGATACAAACGAAATAAAAATGTAAAAGAGAATAAATTCATGTTAAAGATGTGGAAGTTTACATCTCGGAAAAGACAGTCCATTTAATAAGTCGAAGTGCTACCAGTTCCGTAAAATATGACATAAATTCACATTGTAAAACTAAACGAAAAAATTCTGAGAGGAAAAGTTTGTATGCTGCATTGCGACAGAAAAATAATTACAAAAATAAAATAAAGCTTTTGAATGTGAAAATAATGTGGATGTGTAAAGGCTACTATAAACTGGTACTGAGATCACAATCTGTGAAGCTCTGTAGAAAGAAATCAGAAAGGCTATTTTAAGGATATCGAAAGTCGCGAGTAGTGTCTCAGGTGAGAAATTTTTTTTTTATTGGCGAAATGACTTCTAACGTCTCATTCCGTAACAAGGGAGCAAAAGCTAAGGCTTGTCTGTTAAAAATAGTACTGGATTTAATTGCACTTTGGGATATACCCATAAACATTTACTGCATAAACACAAGTGAGCAAGCGACCAATTAAAAAAAGAATAAGTGAGAATACAAAGGAAGAATTAAAAAAAATTCCGTTTGCTATATCGGATAAGTGGTACCACTGTTCCAAATTCAAAGATAAATTTTAAGTGAATTAAAGGCTCGACGCCAGTATTTAAGCCGAAGCGAAGTGTACCATACACAGCATTAGATCAAATCAACAACGAATTAGGCTGACTTGAAAAATACGCGTAATTGAAAAGTTTAATCCTTCAAAATGACCAGCACCAACAGTGTAGGAAAAGAAATAATAAAATTCGTTTTTGTCTCAAATTTCAACAAGGTGAAACAGGTTTGTGAACCCATAACTACGCACTACCAATTCTACAAGTGATTTTTGTAATGTTGAAGGCTGGGATTTTTTTCTCGAAGCTGGATCTTTCTGAGGTGTATTTACAAATACAGGTTGAAGAATGTTAAGAGCTAAAAACCATAAATACGCACAAGTG
The DNA here is from genome assembly GCA_037127315.1 of Ascarosepion bandense. NCBI lineage: Eukaryota > Metazoa > Mollusca > Cephalopoda > Sepiida > Sepiidae > Ascarosepion > Ascarosepion bandense. Next base: position 141,689 of record JBBBDQ010029067.1, on the reverse strand, counting down.
ATTGTATAAGTTGAACGGGTGTCCTTTTGGTATAAGGGAAACTTCAATTATATTTCAACAAGCTATGGATACCATGCTTGCAAATTTTGATTTCGAAGTTGCTTCTAAATGTTATATTAATTAAAAGTGCATATAAGGAAATTCCTCAGGCATGCGATAACAGTTTTGAAAAATTATGAGTAGAGATTCAAACGCCCTGAAGAAAAGTGCTAATTGTTTTTACGTAAAATTAAGTACCTACGATATATTATTGACAAAATCATTCGTCCAACTGATCCATCGAGTGCAATTGCAATAAAGAATATGCCTCCCCCTACAAACGTTTCTTAGTTACAAGAATTCTCGGTTCTAGCAAATTACGAGGTTCATTCAATAAATAAGGTGAATTTTTCGGTATAAGGACTTCTATGAGGGTCATTGAATAAATAAGGTGAATTTTTTGGTATAAGGAAATCTAATACAGATAGATGCTTACTTTTTTAAAAACCTTTTTTCTTTACTTTTTCAAAGGGATTTAATTTTTTTTTTTTGCAGATTGAAAATAACTTAGACTGTTTTGGAGATTAACAAAGTCGGCCGACAAAGAAGTATGCTCCAGGATTGAACAGGGGTCAGTTATCGAGTGTTTGGTTACTGAAGGGTGCAAACCAGTTGAAATTCATAGGATAATGTCAAAAAATGTCTACAAGTGGGCTAAATTGTTTAAAGAAGGACAGAGTAGTGTTGAGGATGAAGATAGGCCTGGGAGGTCTACAGAAGTGAGGTCTCCTGAGGTGATCGAATCAGTCAATGACCTCATTCAGTCTGACAGAAGGGTGACAGTGGATGACATTGCAAGGACTTTGAGCCTAGTTGTTGAGACAGCACACAAAATTGTCCATGATGAATTTGCTTACTCAAAGGTCAGCTGCCGGTGAGTTCCAAAGATGCTTACTACAGAGCATAAACAGAAAAGGAACTGCTCCTTCACCCCCCACTTACAGCCTAGACCTTACCCCTTCAAACTTTCACCTATTTGGTCCCTTGAAAGCGTCCACGAGAGGCACAAAGTTTGAAAGTGACGATGAAGTAAAGTGCTGTGAGCGATTGACTGAGACATCAGTCCCATGATTTTTTCGCTGAGGGAATACGGAAGCTTGTGCACAGATGGGAAAAATGAGTGACACTGCTGGGAGACTACTTTGAAAAAAAAGTAAGCTTCTATCTGTATTAGAAGTCCTTATACCGAAAAATTCGTCTTATTTATTGAATGACCCTCGTACTATCAATTTTATGTACCTAATATTTAGTTTGATAGCCCAATGAAAATCTTGAAGGCATAAAGTGGAACTGATGTCAGACGACATTCGAAGAAAAATAAATACTCACGTGAGATTTATCATTCGCGCACTACGATCCGAAAGTAGAAATCTTAATAGATTCAGATGCTAGTGATTATGGAATAGGAACAATGATTTCACATAAATACGATGATAGTAATATTAAAGCAGTCGCAAATCCTTTGCGTTTGTTTCTACCAATAAAAAAAAATGATACCGAGAACGAAAAAGATAGGTTAGCAATAAAATTTGCAGTGAGAACTTTTCCCAAATTTAAACAAGGAAGTTTTCACTTGAAGACAGACCATAGACCTCTATCACACTGGTCAACAGGATTTTTGGTGACTAGAAACAAAACATGTTTTTAGCTCATTTGTTGGTGCTGATTCGGAAAATGTCTTTAGAATCATATTTAGCGTTTTTTACTATACTGAAATAGCTCATTTTGGGGGAAAAGACCAATTTACGATCTTTGCTGATCACCACATTTATTTAATAAATTTCACAAAACCCATTAATTTTTAGATAGGCCAATAATTTATGTCAGCCACCTGAACTAAGCTATTTTTATAAGAAAAAAGTGTTTTTGAGTCCATAATTTTAAAGCAGAGTTACTGATTTCGTCCAATTTATCGCCGAAATTCAAATTAACTGAAACTTTATCAGCAATACACTTTATTATACACTAATATTAGTATTAAGGTTCATTTTTTACATAGCCATCTAGATAAATTTCCGGATAGTTGCGGCGATGTAAGTGATGAGTAAGACGAAGAATTCCATCAAGATATCAAAACAATGAAAGAGCGCAACCAGGGACTGTGAGACAAACAAAGGATGACTGATTACTTCTGGAGTATCAAATAGAGACTTAAATAAGACTGAGCATAATATGCAATCAAGAAAGAGAAAAAATTACCATAATTCTTATGTTCACGAAGGTTTTATTTCTGCTGTTAGTTTATTAAACGATTTGATGAAAACACTTGTTGATCTTGGTTATATTCAATTGTGTTATTTTTTAAAACTTAGGGTCAGATTTTTCTTAATAAACCTAACATTTTTTAGTTTAAATATGAATCGAGAGGATTTTAAAAGCGAGAGACTTTATTTTTACTTTGAGAAATAGTGTCATCGTTTAATATAATATATACAAAAAATGAATTTTTTTAATCAAATGAGGCATTTCTGTACAGTAAAACTGTAGCTAATCAAGAAAAAGTAAGGTAATTTTCAAATTCAGCACCTTAATATGAGCTGAAAATCATGTTTGGTGTCTTGACACCATACAATTTGTTTGTGGGGGAGGGGCAGTTTCATTAATCTATGGTTCGAAAAAAGAATTCCTACGCGTACAGGGAATAGATTACAACGAGGGGGCACCATCCCATTAAACTTTGATTTTAAAATGGAATACAAACAGCCCCGAAATTAGGATATTGATAGCAACAAATACTGAACAATTTACGGGAAGAGTCTTTGCAGCAAAGAATAGTGAAGTAGAAATAAGATATATGTACCATGCAATGTAGCAAGTTAATTAACAGTTACTCTGTAAGAAATAAGAGAAAAATCAGAATAATACGTGTTTATTGAGGAAATAAAAAGCAGTTAAAAGAAAGCAAGAAAGAACACAATTCAGACAATTCTGCCGTTCACACAAAGAGTTGTAATGCCTAGCATATTACAAAAGCGAATAATAACTGAGTTGCATAGAAGTCACCCGGAAATTTTAAGAATGGAATCTCTTTTGGAAAGCTATGTTTACTGCGCCAAAATGGATTAAGTTAATGAAAAAGTAATTAAAAGCCTGCAGAGGTTGTGCTCTGGCAGCAAAATTACCTACCACGAAAATACAAACTTGACCAAAGATAGATACTCTATGGTCAAGACTGCACATAGATATCGCAGAACCAGTAAACAGATTACATTAATTTATGGTGGCAAATAGCTTTATTAAGTGGCCGACAATTTGTAGTTTTAAAATAGCAACTTCTTCGGTGTATGATCTTTTACACAAACTTCTGGCATTCCAGATAACATAGTCTCGGATAACCGTACACAATTCACTGCTTAAGAATTCAAACATATCTGTAAATGTTCTCAGTTGAACTTATAACTAACTCGCCTTATAACCCGGAGAAGCTTAACGGGTTGTGGGTACTTTTAAGTGAGCTTTGAATAAAGCAAATCCTAAAAAAATAAACGAAGTCATTTTCTTACATTAATATATTCCTTGTGCCTTTCTTTCTCCCATAAATTCCCTGTATCTCAATATTTATTCTCCATTTTTTCTCCTATATAATTATATATATATATATATATATATATATATATATATATATTGCTCGTACTTTTTTTATAAATTCTCTGTTGATATTTCTTCTTCAATTTTTCTCTAATATATTTGTCTTTTTCTTTCTTCTCTATATTTTCTGTCACTGTCTAACTTCTATATATACTACTGTACCTTTCTTTCTCTAATTAATATTTGTTTTATATTTTCTCCTCTATATTTCTTGTATCTTTCATTCTTAACTCTATATCTATTCTCCATTCTCTTCTTTTGTATACACTACCGGGCATAATTGTTAGGCAACCCCAGTTTTTTAAAAGAAATTATGTATTTCATATTATTTTTAGTATTTATTTTCATGTTGATAATTCTAAATGAAAATAGAATATTTCTTTTTTAATACTGTAGAATAATATGTGCATCAAATGAACTGTTCTGGTGTCCAGTTTTGAGATCTCAGGCCGATGCAAAGGCTTCTTGGCTGCCTTGAAAACATTTTGCAAAGTAATAACAAAAGAACCATTTAATTATTATTTAGAATTATCCACTTGGCAACAAATACTAAAAATAATATGAAATGCATAATTTTTTTAAAAACTGGGGTGGCCTTATAATTATGGCCGGTAGTGTACTTCTCGTCTCTTTCTTATATTGTATCTATCGTGTCTATATATTGATTTTACTCTCTTTTTTCTATGTATTTTTACTCACTTTCTTATTTCTATATATTTTTGTACCATTCTTTCTCTTTTAAGTCCTATTTATTCTTCGTGTTCCTTATACTCCGACAAATTTTCTGTTCATTTCTTCCTTCTATATTTTTTACTTTCTTCTTCCCATGTTTCATGTCTTTCGATATTTATTGGTCTATTTTTCCTTATCTATCCAATGCTTCTTTCTGTCTTCTCATTTCCTTTAATTTATGTAATGCTTTTACCGTTTCTTTTTGTTACAACTTCTTTATCTCTCTATATTTTTTTCTATTCTGTCTCCCATACATTTCATATCTTTTTTTTTTCTATATATTTCCTGTCATTTAATTTAATTTATGTATTGATTTTCTCAATCAATCGTCTATAAATTTCTCATCTCTCTATAATTTTCTATAATACTTTCTTTGATATTTTTTAAAATCATTTCAACCCAAGCAAGGCATTCCACTGACACTATTGCGCAAGGGGTTACATAGAGAAAGGTGATGAGAGAGTGATTAGATATAAGAAATGTCAGAAGGAGGGTGATAGATGGGTAAGGATGTACACAGGAAGAGTGTTTGAGAAAATGGGTGTGAGTTAGTTTGTGAGGAGGTGTCTATTAACCTTACATTTAAACTCCTGGAGATTGTAGCTGTAGGGGAAGCAAGTATGTGGAAGAGAATTCCACAGGCGGGAAGTGCGAGAAAAAAAACTGTTAGAGTAGAAATTGCGGTTACATTTTATCGGTTTCACTGTAAACGTGTAGGACCTAGTTGCTAATCTAGTATCTCGTGCAAATTCGTACCTAGGGGGCACCAGTGATCTAAGTTCATCGGAGCAGAAGCCGTGAAAGTATTTATAGAAGAGGCACAGGGAAACCACGTCATGCCGGTGAGAAATTGACTGCAGCCGGTCTGCCAAGTCGGTATTGATCACATTACAGATTCTCCGTTGTATTTTGTCAAGAACCCCGAGGAGAATAGCAGGAGCACCCGACCAGATGTGGCAGCAGTATTCAATACACGGGCGGATAGTAGATTTATAGATGTGCAGGATGGTCTCAGGCGGGAAAAACTTCCTGGTCGTGCACTGAGAACCGACTTTCATAGCAGCGGATTTAGCAATGGATTCGATATATTCATTCCACTTGAGGTCCGCTGAGAGTGTGAGGCCAAGCAGGCATAGTGTTTTACTCACTGGGAGGCAAGCCTGTTGCATGCTAATGGGAGGTAGGTACGATTGTCTCCTTCTTTCTATAATTTTTTCAATTTCTTACATTTATATATTCCTTGGACGTTTTCTATCTTATAAATTTCTTATTTCTCTACATTTTTTCTTCTTTGATAAACTTCTTATACATTTCTTTCTCTCATAAATTTATTCTCTTTTTCTTTATCCAATGTCTCACGTCACGTTCATTCTTCTATATATTTATTGGATTATTCTTGCTATTCTATACATATTGCTTCTTTTTTTTCTGTAATGTTTTTCATTCTTTTTTTTTTTTTTTGTTCCATGCTTCATGTCCCGTTCATTCCCCCTTTATAATTTCGGGCTAGTCTTCCTTCTCCCGTCTCTCTCTCTCTCTCTCTCTCTCTATACGCATCGCTCATTCAGTAATGGATTCTAGCACTCTGGCTATTGGGCGGGTATAATGACAATGTACACGCTAAAACGTCTGCCTTATTCTTCCAAACGCCCATAGCCCAGAGGTAGAATCGCAGACTGACGCCAATTCGGTCGGGTTTCAATCCTGGGTTAAAAGCAGTCGGAGTCTAACCGTACTGATGAGCTGTGATACAGCGAAACAGATCTGTCTGCGGATGACTATATATATATATATATATATATATATCGAATAAAGAAATAGGGTTGTTCCATTTAGTTGAAATAGGCACCATGTTGATGAATGACTGTTCTCCAACATAACTCTAAATTCTTGGTCTCATCTTGGGAAAATCCTCCTCCTCCAATATGATAAATAATTCAATGCTTTAATTACCTTTTCCTTGTTAAAGAATGTTTTATTATATATGAAAACTCAAAATTCTTAAATAAGTGATAATCAGTAGGGGAGATATCAGGTAAATATGGAGTTTGAGACAATATATATATATATATATATATATATATATATTGCTTCTTTCTTTCTTCTCTCTATTTTGTCCCATGGTTCACGTCCTGTTCATTCCCCACATTATTTTTGGGGGGCTATATTTTCCTTTCTCTCTCTCTATATATATATGTTGCTTCTTTCCTTCTCCTATATATTTCTTCTTTCTTTTTTATCCCATGTTTCACGTCCCGTTCATTCTCCTTTATATTTTTTGGTAGTCTTTCCTCTCTATGTATTTTACATTTTTCTTTCTTCCATAAATTTTCTCTCTCTTTATCTCATGTTCCACATCCCGTTCCTTTTCCCTATATATTTCTTTGCCTATTCTTTCCTCTCTCTCTCTCTCTCTCTCTCTCTCTCTCTCTCTATATATATATATATATATATATATATATATATATAACTCTCTTTTTTTCTTCCATAAATTTCTTCTCTCATTCGTTATTCCAGGTTTCACATCCCGTTTATTTTCCCTATAAATTTCTTGGCCAGTTTATTCCTCTCCTAATATTCCTTGCTTCTTCTTTTATTCGCCTATATATTTCAGTTCGTTTGCATTCCTAATTATTCGAAATGTCCGTAAACGGCAATTAACAATTTTCATTGATACCTCATTTTTATGAATCAAACTTGCCGCTTACATTGATAACAGATTTCCCTCTATGAGTTGATGACAAATTTGATAGATTATTTCCCTAAGTAATTTTGCTGTGCTACTTGCTGTATTCTTTCATTGTTTTTGTTTTTAATATTCTTTTTAATTCTTCTGATCTTAACTAGTTGTGTGTGCGTGTTTTGATTTTGCATTTTTTGTTTTTTTTTTTTTTGCATCCTTTCCTTCATTCATTTACTTTTATTTCTGGTCTTAAATCTGATTTTTCCTATTCCTTTCGTTGCCGTAATCCACTTATCGAAGTGAAACAACCGTGTCTTTCATTTCTTTGACTGCTTTTACGATCCATTTGCCGCGAACACTTCCCTAATTCGCTTTGCTCTTCTCAAAAGAACCCAGTCATCTGTTCATTACAGATAAAGAGTCGCTGAGAAAGAAAAGCTAACCAAATAGATGAACAGACTAATAACAAGGATCGAGACAAAGATAGTATGAAATGAATCTGGCTGAGACGACAAGCAGCAACTCGTTTTAATGCAATTAAGGTGTGTATTTGAAAGACAAAACAAGACGTACGTCTTTATGTCAAAAGTAAATAAAAGCAATGAAGACATTTTTCTTTGGGATTAGCCCTCTTGTAAATCTCTTCTTTCGGCACGCGTTAGAATAGATCATCGCTCTCACAAGAACATGGAGAACTGAAATGTTATTTTGAGATTTAAGTTTGACTGCTTGACATAGAAGGATGGTTAAGTGGTCACTAAAGTGAGAAAAGCACGTTTCATTACTTTTTTGTTATTATGATCGAATATTTTTTCTATTTTGTCTAGGTAATGACATACGTTGCTTTTTCTGTGTTGTCTTTGGAACCTTTGGTTTCGCTTTCTTTGTAATTTTTTCTGCTTAGAATCCGTTTTAGTTATTTGTGATTTCGCAGTCACCGCAGTGTCCAATTTCTTACTTGTATGGGCTGAATCTTTGCTTCAATATGTCGGCTTAGTAATTTTCTTCTTCGCCCTTTTTTCAATTTTTCCTAGTAAAATATTTAGGGCGTTTTTATTTTTTCGTTCTCCGATTCTCTTTCACCTCCTACATAGCACTCACCCAAATTAGCACAGAACAGGCTAGCCTCTCTGAGAATAAAACACGACGCCGCTTTGGCATCACACTCTCAGCGGACCTCATGTGGAATGACTATATCGAATCCATTGCTAAATCCGCTGCCAAGATGGTCGGTTCACTGTACAGGGCCAGGAAGTTTTTCCCGTCTGAGTCTACCCTGCACATATATAAATCTACCATCCACCCGTATATTGAATACTGCTGGCACATCTAGTCGGGTGCCCCTGTTATTCTCCTCGGGGTTCTTGACAAAATACAACGGAGAATTTGCAATGTGATCGATACCTGCTTAGCAGCTAGGCTGCAGTTGCTCTTTCACCGGCGTGACGTGGCTTCCCTGTTCTTCTTCTATAAATAATTTCACGGCTTCTGCTCTGATGAACTTAGAGATACTAGATTAGCAACTAGGTCATACCCTTTTACAGTGAAACCGATAAAATGCAACCGCAATTTCTACTCTAATAGCTTCTTTTCACGCACTTCCTACCTGTGGAATTCCCTTCCATATACTTGCTTCCCCGACAGCTACAATCTCCAGGAATTTAAATGTAAGGTCAATAGACATCTCTTATCACACTAACTTGCATCCCTTCTCACAAGACCTTCTTCCATCTACTCCACTCACATCCTCGGTATCCTCATCCGTCTATTACCCTCCTCCTGACATTTCTTATAACTAACGCCTCCTTCTCATCAATTTCCCCACTGTAACCCCCTGCGCAACAGTGGAAGTAGAATGCCTTGCTTGGGGTGAGATGATTAAAAAAAAAAAAAGAAAGAAACGTCTACGCCATTCTTTTTGTGTGATTCCTTGTGTCTTCTTTGTTAGAAAGTAACTGGACATTCATGGAAACTCATAAAATCGTGACGTGCACCTCCAAGTGTGTAATGGTTAGCAAGCATGTCTCGCTAGAACCATTACAATTGAGTAGTGAGTTCGATTTTAACTGGGTGTTTCGACTTTCAGCCTTGCGCTACATCTTAGAAAATAGCCATAAATCTGATCGTAATGGCAACTAATAAATTCCGTAAAAAAAAAGAAATATTTTATATACAAGATCCACTTAAAATTTAATAAAACAAAGGTCGAATGAAAACAAATACAGTGGACAATTTCCCCAATCACTGGCCACAAAAACAAAGCAAAAGAAAGTTTCTAATGAACAAGAAAAATAAGATCACTTATAATTCCGTTTCACTGTCATTTAATGAAACATGTCTAAAAAGTATAACTGCTGCATATATATATATATAGAAAAAATTATGTACATGTTCTAAAACATAATTTATAATATATATATATATGTGTGTGTGTGTGTGTGTGTGTGTGTGTGTGTGTGTGTGTGTGTGTGTTGTATACATAAGCAGTGTGGATACAGAAATTAACACTGCCGGCGACTGTCAGTTTTGCACCTGACGCAACGATTATAAACCAAATGCACACACACACACACACACACACACACACACACACACACACACACACATATATATATATATATAGGATGTTATAGATAAACTCTCGTGTAAATTACGCAAAAACGAAAATAACAATATTACATTTTACCGGATATATTTACGAAAATTAAGCAAATATATCTTGAAATGCTGAAGCGTAAATTTATTCAAAAAAGTCGCCATTGGTTTTAACCACTACCTCCAGACGACTTACAAATTTTCTGTAACTCTTCCGGGTGGTTTTCTGGCTTACGTAGTTAAATTCTGTCCAAATCCTTGCCTTCTGTTCATCTGTGGTGTTACAAGGGGTTTTGTTGGTCTCTTGCTCAACTGTGCCCTATAAATAGTCAAGTGGATTGTAGTCTGGGGAGTTAGATAGCTTAACGTAAGGGGTGATATGGTCACAGAAATTGTCTAAGTGTCATGAGTGTGTTCTGCTTTTGTGGCATGATTCAGAGTTCTGTTGCTAGAAAAAGCGTCTTCTGGCAGCCACGCTTTTGACAAAGAACAGCACTACCTCTTCAGGGCACTTGATGTATACCTCGATGTCGAAACTGGGGCCCTATGGGAAGATGAATAGTCAAACCCTGGCCATCACTAAAAATCGCAGCAAACACCGTGATTCTGACTGGATATATCATTCAGCTCTTTCCAAATCCTATGAACGGTCCTCAGATTGACACCAAAACACTCTAATTTTTTTTAAAGCAATATATATATATATATATATATATATATATATATATATATATATATATATATATATAATGCATCGAGACAGCAAATAATTTTCTAAACATATACTGTTAAATATAAGAGACAATTAATGTATATTATGTTTAATCATGAGCCGTTCTAAACGTCGTATTTTGGCTTTAATTTCAATTGAAAATAAAGACGAAAATTCTCCAACACAAAAGAAAATCGTCGGTGATGGTGGATGTTACTGTAATACCGTCTAAATAACCCCTCTGATGATGGCTCATGTGAGCCGAAAGCTTAGAAGCAAATTAATGAAAAATTATCCAAATGTTGGAGAATTTTTGTCTTTATTTTCAACTGAAATTAAAGCCAAAATAGGACGTTTCGAACGACTCATGTTCAAACATAATAGACATTCATTGTCTCTTATATTTAACAATATATATATATATATATATATATATATATAATTAAATTTTGATGGCTTTCTTGTTTAGTTTTTCTTGTCTTCTTAGGTTTTTCTTCTGGTGAAGGTAAGAGAGTGTAAAAATTGTTTGTATTGTCTATTGTTTAAAGCGCCTTCGGCCAGCTCATTGGCCTTTTTTTAAAGGGGTTTTTGTCAGTTACTATTAATTTCTTTTCTCGGTTGTCATTTAAGATGCAATTGGGTGATTCCTACTTTTTGTGAATTGTTAATAATTTCTTCCAACAATACATATATGCACACATTAAAAATATATGAACTTGAATTTGAAAATAAATAAATGAAATATAATAATGCTGGAAAATAAATCGATTAAATCACATAAAATTGAAAATATATTAATGAAATTAAATAAGGCTGAGAAATAAATAAATTAAACTAAATTCAATCTGAAAATAAATGAAATGAAATAAAATTAAATTAAATTAAAATACATACCAATATCTAATATTAATCTTTCCTACGTGTGAAATTGAATGCATAGCAAGTTTTTTTAAAGTAATCTGAATTTCGCTGCGTTTGTTGTGTTGTGCGCATATATGATTAGAGGAAGCCCCCAATTTTAAACTGTATGTTGTGATTCTCAGAAGTGCTAATATTCCTGTTGAGGTAGTAGCATAATATGCTATTCTTGCTCATGTATTGGCCTTTGAGGAAGTGATTTGTGTTCGTGCGATTTCGAGGAGAATGGGAATAAAAGACATAACGCATCACTCAATAATCCCGGGCCTACCTAATAAAACAACAACTTTTAGACAAAATTCGACTTTTTTCACCAACATATTCTCCTTCTACGGTGATATACTGATTCGAACGCTTCTTTAACGATTCGATTCTTTTCTGTAGAACGATTTGTCTTTGGCCTCAAAATACGCCTCAGTTTCCGATATCACTTCTTCATTGGATCCAAATCTCTTTCCCTGCTGCATTCTTTTGAGGTCTGCAAACAGCCAGTTGTTGCTGGGCGACAGATCTAAAGAATAGGGTGTTTGTGGAAGCAGTTCAAACTGCGATTCATGTAGTTTTGGCATCGTTGCGATCGTCTTATGAAATAGCGGGTTGTCTTTGTGAAAGAACACTTTTTCATTTTCATTTGTGACTGGTTTTTGGTGATTTCTTCCATCAAACCCACTAATAATTTTATATAATATTTGCTATTGACAGTTCTTCTTTTCTCAAGGTAATCGATGAACAAAATACCTTGCGCATCCCAAAATACAGAGGCCAGAATCTTGCTGATTTTTGCGTCTTAGTCGCTTATGACGGCTTTCACCTGCAGCTATCTACTCAGCTGACTGCCGATTTGACTCCGGCGTGAATTGGTGGATCGATGTTATATTTACTGTCACAGATTTATGCAAACGCTCCTTGGTGTTGCGTTGAAACATTTGCAAACAGCGCGCTGAATCGTCGACGAGTGGTTGTTTTTGATCGACTGTGAGCAATCGCGCCACCCACTTTGAACACAGCTTTCTCATTGACAAATGTTTATTCAAAACGTAGAATACACGGAGAATAAATTAGCATGAATGATTGTACTGTACTTATTTTTTAACGTAACATATTTTTATAGACAAGAATGTATTTTCAAATTAGTTGTAAAAATGGTACTTAAACGATATATATGTTGAAAATTAAACCAAGCACAACTGACCATTAAAGGATGAAAACGTTTTGCAAATTTTGACTTCATTCTTGTTTTGATTTTTGTTTGCCTTCATCCAAATCCGTGAATTTGTCTTGCTCATACTGAATTTGTATTAAAAAACACTGTAAAACTCACTATTTTTATGAGTAATGTTGCATGTGTTATAATTAGTCAACATTTTAACAAGAAAATATCAAGTTGATGTTAAAAATGATCGCATGACATTGTCGCTTTATTCAAGATGGAATGAACTAGCTCGAATATGTATTTAGACACATTCTACAAGGTGATTGAAATGTAACTCCCTATGAATGTATGATGGACTCTCCCGTCTAGTAACAATTGTATTTAAACGGGAGAGTCCATCATACATAGAACACAGAGTTGCGTGGAAATCATCCTACATCTATTTTTTTTTATTTTTCTGATTGAATTGTTTATCAGTATTGCATATGATCCAACATTCAAAATAAAATTTGTATTTTATATAAGTAGTACCTTATTAAAATTTGGATTTAGGATGTGGGAGCTTCGTAGCATTTATTCGGGTGGGACATAAAACTCTTTTTCTGGTTCTATATTTAACCCATAACTGGGGATAGTAGATTGAACCATATCTTGTCGTAACTAGGTTTACCTATCATCCGCTTCATATTTCTCACCAGTCTTTTTAACATCCCTTTTTTTGGCATAAGATTGTGTTTTCAGTTCCTTTTAAAATCTTTTCATTCTCTTTCATTCACAGTAGCCCCCCCCCCCCTTGCGTCTTAGTGGCATTATGTCCTTACTTGGGTTGAATTGATTAAAAAAATAAATTAAGGGAATATGTGCGTTGTGATCCAGTGGATATCGGCTCGCAACAAAATATCGGGGAGCCGAGTTCGAATTCCAGTTGAATTTATTGCATTCACTTACGCCCAAATAAGCTTGGGATAGGTATTAATCCGTTTCTTCCTTCCAGTTATGGGTTAAATAACAGGACAGATTGGGTTCTCTAGCCTTGGTCGGCAACCAGTCTACCGCAGAAAGCAATGGTAATCTACTGCGGGATAATCTTCTGCCCAGTCAACCATGTCTCTTTCGAAATGTGATTGCCTAAGCGTGTTTCACGTATGGCACTTAACTGACTGAATAAAGCCGACTGGAATTCGAACTCGACTGTCTAATTTCTTATTCCAGGTCATTATCCATTGCAATGCACCCACCACTTGGGACATTTTAAAGTGATTTTTTTTTTATAGAGGGTGTCCATAATATCCGTGTGCACTTTAAAAAGTTTATAACTTTATTTGTATTTGTCATATAAATAATCCGTAAAATATGTTATAAAGTTTAATGTACGTAGTTTTAAGTATAGGTATTGAATAATTCTTTTATTTCTAAATCGGGGATTTCCTAACAGATGGATCGCTAGGGGTGGACCATTTTATTGGCCTCCATGTTCTCCATATTCTCCATTAGATTTTTTTCATGGGGACATGTTAAAACAATTGTGTATGCAACCAAACCTAGTTCATTAAAATATTTAAAAGCTAAAATGATTAATGTGATTTCAGGCATTACTGTAAATCAGTTGGCAAATGTTTTCCGTGAACTGCAAAATCGTATTACCCTTTGTATTGCTAATGATGGAGGACATGTGGGAACTTAAATAAAATTTCAATAAAACCTCAAAAAGTATAGATTTACTTCTTTTTAATCCTTATTACAAATTATTTCTATCGCAAATACAAATAAAGTTATGAATTTTTATTGTGCACACGAACTCTATGGACACCCTCTATAGTCTCAAAAGAGTTAATGAACGAGAAAATATATTAAAAATAAAAGTGTTAACCAGGTGTTTCGATGATTGCTAGAGCAGAAACCCATCTGAATTTTCTGAAAAGAATCGAGAAATGTTACGTACTTCTCCGCCCGCAATACCGCTGTTCGATATTCAAGCTACGGATTCTTACCTTTTATCACATTTGTTTCCTTTTCCTTCTCTTCGTTTTCACGCAAATTTATCGTCCATTTCTTGATGTGTCGAAATCGAAGACTGGTGCAAAGCACGTCGTTCGGGGTTCGGCTGCACGGATGCGAGAAGTGAAAAACAGAATGAGATGCAGATATTTTGACAAATGAGAAATTGCAACTGATATTAATTCTGACGTGTCCGCGATGGGACAGGGATAGGGTGGTCGGGTGTTAATCGCAATCTCAGAATAAAACGTGGTGGGCGAAACGTTCAGCAAGGGGCAACAAGGAACGGAAAGATATTCAAACTTTCCGATGTATAAAAGGTGTTTTTTGAAAAACTTCCAGCCCGACCCACTTTCAAAAATTTGTCCAGATGATGGAAAATTTACAATTTTTTTGCAAGAGTTTATTATTCTTGCTGAAAAGTTTTTACCAACCCATCGTGCACACACACACACACACACACACACACACACACACACACACACACACATATATATATATATCTATATATATATATATATATATAAACTTATTTATAAATGGAAATTTGTGTGTGCGCCTGTGTGGGTGTGTGTCTGTGTGGGTGTGTGTCCGTTAACTATAGACTACGAAACGGCTGAACCGATTTTTGCTAGTGCTCTTAGCTAGGTTTTGTGTCGAGGGACCCCCGATAAATATCGAAAGTCGATAATCGAAAAAATCTAGTTATAGCAGTGGTCCGATTTTAATCAAATTTGATATACTCATAGACAAAGACAAAACAAACAATATTCAGCAGTTTCATGGTTGCAGTTCTTACAATGGTGCAGAAAATCGATTATATATATATATATATATACATATATATATATATATATATACAAGGTAAGATGTTCTTGTGTGTGTGTTTGTTTATCTGTCTGCATGTCTGTATTTTTTTCAGCCCTTTTATTTTAGTTTTTGCTACGGGTTGGGCTCTCAGTATGTATAAGTATAGTTCTTAGTCTCAGCCATAATGCCATTTAATCAGAGGATTTATTTAGCTTTTTAACTGGAAACAGCTATTGCTTTTAAGTCTTTCGTGCCAACGTTCAAAGAGTTTGAGGTCCAGGACCATGGATTAGTTTTAAAGCTTTCATTACACCCGAGCAACGCCGGGCTATACTGCTAGTATATATATATATATACAAACACACACATATATATATTTATTAACTTAAAACTATAAGATATATTTTTAATTTAATAAGTATAGTTTTAAATGTTATATTTATATATTAAAGTGCTTAATATTAAGAATAAAGAGAATAAAACAGCAAGAAGAGATTATTTTATGCTAAAGTCAGTTTCGTTTCTAGTTCAGTTCAGTTATTTAAGTGCCACACGTGATACACGCTTGGGCGATTATGTCTCGAAAGAGACATGTCTGACTGGGCAGAAGATTATCCCGCAGTAGGTTGCCATTGCTTTCTGCGGTAGACTGGTTGCCGACCAAGTCTATAAAACCCAATCTGTCCTATTATTTAACCCATGAGAATTCAACACCCCGAGGAAACAGTCTGTTACATGCTAAAGCCAATTCTCAGGCCTGACGATTGCGTTTAGCATGAAACAGACTGTCGCCTTTTGGCTTTGACGTAAATGTTCAGTTCGTATATATATATATATATATATATATATATATATATATATATATACACTACCGGTCATAATTATTAGGCCAACCAAGTGTTTTAAAAGAAATAGTGTATTTCATACTATTTTAATATTTATTTCCAAATCAAAATAGAACGGTTGTTTTGTTAATTTTACAAGGTAAGTAAGCAAAGATAAACTCGTCCGAATCAGCCTAAAATTTCTTCATCCTTTCATTGATGAAACTGCAATATAGGTAATTATTAAATATTTATAAATTCATTTGATGCATATGTTATTGTGAAATATTATTAAAAGAACCGTTCTATCATGAATGATTGATTTGTTTCAAGTAGATTCGTATGCCAGTGTCACTATCTAATCCTTGTTGCAGACACATGTTCAGGTACGTTTGTGTTTCTTTTAAATAATGGCCAATTCGTTTTTGTTTTTTATACTGCAATCGTGTCTTAGTTTCCCTGAAATTATTCATAATCAGTCGTGATCTGTGGTTAAACAAATCTAACCCCCAATTCTACTCTACCAGTTTCTTTCCTCACACTTCTCATCCGTGGAAATCCCTTCCCCGTGCTTGTTCCCTGATAGCTACAATATTCAAAAGATATAATGCAACGTCAATTGCCCTCTTCTGTCTCCATAACTCCCTCCTCCCTCTTACCCTTTCTACAACATTGTATGTACTGTTTTCTTTTCTGACTTCTGTTTTCTCTCATTGTAAACTCCTGCGCGTTAATGGCAGTATTGCTTGAGCTGAAATGATAATAAAAAAGTAAAAAAAACAAGGCCATTTACAATGAAGTATTCAGCAAAATAAATTGTAACGATGTGCGTTTTCCTAGGTAGATATTATGACACATTCACCATATATATATATATATATATATATATATATACTAGCAGTTTAACCTGGTTTCACTCAGGTAGTTTAAGGAAAAATAAGAATACAAAACATATGACGAATTTAAATAGCAAATACTTACACAACGTCCACCCTCGTCCCTTTTATAGATATACATAACAATGTAGAATTGGAGTAGGGTGGGAGGGGGCAACATATGTAGATATAGATAATATAAAGTTGGGTGATCGATTCTATATTATAATCAATAAATAAACTGATCCCTGACTTTGTGGGATGATACTTATCTTTTTCTATCCCTAATTTTGGCTTTCTGAAACATTTCAAGGCGTCTGTGACACGATAACTAGGCATATATGTATTTTATTATAATAGATTAAAATAGAAAATAGATTAGAATAGAAAATAATTTAAAAACATATCTAACAAAAGTGAAAAAGAAAAGGAAAAAAAATAAATAAACGCTTTTTCTTTTATGAGGAAAATTGTCCTCCGGTAAATGTTTGACTCGGTGATTTAATGAGATAAATTCAGCGGGTAGGTTTTCGATGACCCGGTCAAAGGCTGTCCTTTACTGTATCTTGACCACACATTAAGCCTTTTCCGGCGGAAGCCTTATTAAGATAAAAAAAAAGATAACTGAAATTTCAGACTTACAGTCGCCGGTGTTTGTCACCGGTGTTTGTCACCGGTGGTCTAAAGCATTTCCGGATTTCCGGTCAATTTTGGATAAATTCAGGTATTTTCTCCGAGTCAGTCAGTTAAGTTAGAGAGAGTTAAGTGGAAGGGAGTCAGCCGGGTGCGAGCTTGAAGTAAGGATCTCCGTTCGTCTTGTTTCGTTCAGTTTGGATTTGTTGATCTCCATTAATTAGAGTTAGAGCTGTGTGTCACATTCGCCTGCCCCAACGGACAAGGCTAACTCTAAACGAATAAAGCATCCTTTCAACTCATCCAAGTTGTGGAAGTTCGTTCCTTATAGTCAATATTGTACCCCCAGCTGTCCGGCCGACATTTTCTACAAATTCCCGGCAAAATCACAGCGTGGAGAACGGCCGCCGGTGAAAATTGTACGGACGGGCCGTTGGGGTGGTACACGTCGTTAGTGATCTAAAATTTTTATCTAAATCTGAGCGCAACTCCTATCGAGCGAAACCGCAAAATGCTGACACTATCAAACAAATAAATACTTACACAACGTCCACCATCCTCACTTATATATATATATATATATATATATATATATATATATATATATATATATGTGTGTGTGTGTGTGTGTGTGTGTGTGTTTACGCTCTCACAACATGATTGAGCACTCTGTATAAATGGTATACTTTGAAAACACAGTAGCTACTCTAGCATCTAGGCATCGCTCATTCAGTAATAAATTAGAGCACTCTGGCTACTGGCGTATGATACATCATACGCTAAAAGTCTGCCTCCTTCTACCGAGCGCCCATTGCCCAGAGATAGAATCGCCGACTGACGCCAATTCGGTCAGGTTTCCATTCTGGCTTAAAAAGCAATCGGATGTTTAACCGTACAGATGAGCTGTGATACAGCGAAACAGATCTGTCTGCGCATGACTATATATATATATATATATATATATATATATATATATATATATATTTGATTTAAACCGTTTTTTGGATACTAATATTTGAGTAGACGCTCTGCTTATTTATTAAACGGTAAATTTATTTTTGTCTACCGTTCTGAATATTCGACAAATCTTATCTATTATTAATTAATATATGCGATCTCTGAAAAGATTCGAACATGTGTTCTCTTAAGAGAAACAGGGATTAAATCTGACGTGCTTTTATTTCTTGGCTATATAGCGCGTATTTATTAAACTGTATATTTTTTTAATTTTCGTCCACCAGCCTGAATATTTGAGAAATTTTATTAAAGAATCTATCATTATATTTTTGGTACATGCATCTTCTCTTTGAACATTATCTTCTTCCTACATATTTATGTTATTCTGCTCCGTAAATACAATTTCACTTATTTTACAAATTAAACATTTTACTCTTTCAATCTGTTTTTCAACCTTGAGATAGTGGGGACTTCGGTTGGCACAAGATCAGTTTGACAAACATCACCGAGGCCTCTACACCCAAGGGTTAAAGCACGTCAGATCTAATAACGGTTCTCCCTAAGCTGAGGCATGTTCTAATCCAACCAAGAGCGTATACTTTTCTCTAACAAGATTTATCTAAATTCCGTCTATCCATATTTTTATTAACTTTTCAAATTTCCGATTTAGTTGCTTCATTTGATTGTTAAGTTTAAAATTTCATATTTATTCATATTTTTTGTCCTAAGTACTGTCAAATGTTGTCATATTCTTTTTCAATGATTGTGATTTGTGTTTGTTTATGTAACGATTGTATGTCTACCGATTATAGAAAACAACTAAACTTTGAAATTTGCAATAGTTAATAAAATATTGGATAAACATAACTTATCCATAAGAAAAGAAAGAAAAGAAACAGAGACATAGCTTAGAAGTAGCACAAAACGGAAAGTAGGGAACCCCCTGTGAGGATCGAACTGACTTCTCAGTCGTAATTTATCTCGCGAGAGAAGCTTGCTACACGGTACATCACGTAGAAGTGTCCTCTTATGTATTACTAACGGTTCACCAATTTCATATCTTTCAATATTTATTTATTCTATTTTTGGTTTGGGGTGATTGTTTGCATAACTTAAGCAGTTTTCTTCTGATATATAAAAAAAAACTCGTCTCGTTTTTTTTTCAACTCGTTATACAGACTTCAGGCTAATTTCTTTGACATCTGAGCCGTATAAATTGAATTTGAATTCATTCGAACAAATAGTGTGCTTCAATGAATTATTACTGAAAATTAAGGATGGCCACAACATTTTTTTCATAAGTTTAAACACTCTTTCTGCTACTGACCTAAAGGCATAATAAAAGCAATCGAATATAGTCAGAATATTTTTCTTCGTCGGATTTCTAAAAATGTCTTCTGTATATTTAAATAATTTGTATCCAATCATGATCATTTACTCAAGTTACCACTTCTTTTTTTAGCATTTAATAGGAAAAATTCAAATCCTATTAAATATTCTCAGATTTCTCTTGAAGATTTTTACACGTTTGTCACCATGCTTTTTTTTTCGGAATGATAGCATAGTGGTTTCCCTTTTCTCCCCCACAGTGATTTATCGAGACACCAAATGGTATTATGCTTAGCAAATTTTCTTAAGGACCAATTTGCTTACGCTGTGAGTTTGAACTCAAGAGTTGTTGCTTTAAGCAAAACAGCTAGAGTGCATCTTTATTCTTCATGTGGTGTGACTCTCATGGCTCTCCACAATTTTTTGTTCATTGTTCTTAATAATTTTTGTCTTTTTGTTATTTCCCCTAAAAAGTTTTCCACTATCCATTTATTCAAACCCATTAAATAGGTTATGCATTGTTTTTCTCTGTCACTCTTTCCCTCAATCTGTCATGTGAATGTCAGAATTTACAAGCCAGCTGTCTTCATTATTCACCTTATAAATTTCCACCGTCTCTTTTTGATGTTAATTGCAAGTTACCTTTTTGTTTCCATTTTCTCTAAAACTTCCTCGTTGCCCAAATGTTCAGTTCTTATTATCCTCAGCATTCTTCTGTAAACCATATTTCTATTGCTTCAGGTCTCTTCATCAGTCTCGAAAGACTATGGTTCTGCAGGAATCTTTCTCGGTAAAATGTAGGCAGTTGCTAATGAAGCACGTCTCCTTTTGCTCTATAACCATTTTTGTCTAAGAGAAGAGTAAGCACCAATACTGGTTGGTACCAATCTCATATCACCTGAAGTGTCAGAAGTCTGAATCTAATGTTGAATTTTCCCGTTTCTTTTTCTTTTGTTCTTTCATTCTTTCTTTATTATCCGATGGAACACATTGTTCCTCAGGCTGGTTTGAATTCAGATTTGTCCTTCCTCTAAACTGTTTTCACAATCACATACCACTCACATGACAAACGATAAGAGAGAACTTCTAACCAATATAAAGTGTTCTGGAACTTAATGTAATGCGACAATTCAAATAACTTTGCTAGATTATTATAGGGTAGCACTATAAACAGTCAGTTAAGTGCCATAAGTGATACTCGATTTCGCGAACATGTCTCGGAAGTGAAAAGACTGATTGCGCAGAATTTTTCCCAGGGTAAGTTGACATTACTCTCCCCGGTAGACTAGTTGCCAGCCAATGAATTAGAACCTAATCTGTCCTGATATTTAATCTATGGCTGGAGGGAGAAGAAATGGATTAATACCTTTCCCTAGTGTATTTATGCCCAACGTTTCAACTAGAATTCGAACTCGACTCTCCGATTTCTCGTTTCGAGCCGATATCTACTACTCCACAACGCACATTCAAGCGGTAGCTGTCGTAAAACTAAGAATCATATGTCTGAAATCAAAGATCAGATAATTGTGCACCTTGATCATCTTTCTATGTATCAGAAAAACTTGGACATTAATAACAGAATGACAAAGACTAAACTAAGTATTAGAAAAGAGATGCTACAAAAAGAAGCCCTTGGTATTACCAGCAAGACAGAATCAAACGGGGAACTGGCTCATTGGAAGCCTTCATATCCACCGTAAAGAAAAAGAATTGAAATGTTATGGGCACTTCGTAAGAGCTAAGAATCTTTCCCTTGGTTATCCTATAATGGATTAGTTTATGTAACAGAAGAGGAAAACAGAGGAGTAAGTTTTGCCATTTTTGCTTATCACTCACTATTGGTTCAGTATCCTCGACTTCTTTCCCTGCCATTTATCCTTCAAATAATTTTATCAACATTTGCTTATAATTGTATTCTGTTTTCCTTTCATACTTTCTGTACTGTAGTATCGTAACATGTTTTTGTGGACGAAGACGTATTTTCAAATTTGTAGTAAAAGCGTTTCGAATTGTAAAGTTATCTTTTTGTGGAGGCTTTTATTATTATTTCTCAAATATTTATTTTTAGCAACAAAAATAAAGAAAGACGTGTTCTTATATTTAATAATAATTTTATAGTTTTATTAATTTAATGGTTTATTTATTCGTTTCTATTATCGTTAGTAAAGTAATAATAAGTCAAAGGGGTACAGAATCATCAATAAAATCCATTTCTAATATGCAGATAATTATACACACACACACACACACACACACACACACACACATATATATATGTATGTATATATATATATATATAGGGTGTTGCAGCAAAATCCGACACTTGACAAATAGAAAACCAAATACGCAATAAAAACAACAGTTGTATATGCAGAGACCCAACAGTTTATTTAGCAAACATGTGACTCATTTCGCGCCCGCCTCGAGATGGGTGACCGATAGCAGCTTTGTTTAATTTACAAGCCATTTCTTACACCAGCCTACCACAGAGTGGAGGTCCTTCTTAAGATCATCAGCGAAGTTATCTCTGTCAGTTTCAACAGATTTCTCTATTAAATGGTGATGTCATCAGAGTAGATACCTACTTCGGATGTGATCACGTTAGGGAGATCATTTATGAAGATCAGAATGAGCGCCAAGCCTAGAATAGAACCGTGGGAGACACTTGTTTACGTGTGATAGGTTGTGGAGACAAGCCCATTCAAGATGACCTTCATTATGCGGTTTGATAGGAAAGTTTGGATCAAATCAAGCAAGAGTCCAGTGATACCATAGACCTGGAGCTTGCGAAGAAAGCCAGCGTCCCAGAGTCTATAGAATGCCTTAGAGATATCCAGGGCAACAGCCAGAGCTTTGCCGGTCTTATTGAGGGCCTGGTATATGTACTCGATGATGGTTGTTAGAATATTGGCAGTAGATATGGCAAAGCGGAAGCCATACTGCTTACCCGAAAATAGTTTATGGGCGATGAGATGTTGAACTATTTCAGCGTTGCTGATAGCCTCTCTTGAATTATATATATACATATATATATATATTTGTGTGTGTGTGTGTGTGAAATGTATATAACTACCGCGCATATATAATATATAAATAACATAATATATATTACAAATTGTATATATGCAATTTGTTATATATATTATATCATTTATATATTATATATGCGCGGTACTTATTTGAAAGTGCTCAATATCAGTGATAGAGCTAACATATTCAGTTAAATGGTGTGAGTTTAACTGAATATATATATACATATAATATATTTATTATATTTAATATATATTATATTTTTATATTAATATATATATATATATATATATATATATATTATCATTTCACCCCAAGCAAGGCATTCCACTGCCACTATTGCACTTGGGGCTACATAGAGGGAGTTAAATAGGAAGAGTGGTTAGACACAGGAAATGTCAGAAGTGGGGTGATAGATAGTTGTGTGGGTGGGAAGAGTGTTTGAAAGAATGGAAGTTAGTGTGTTAGGAGGTGTCTATTGACCTTACATTTAAACTCCTGGAGATTGTAGCCGTCTTAGAAGCAGTCATGTGGAAGAGAATTCCACAGTCGGGAAGTGCGAGAAAAGTAACTGTTGGAGTAGAACTTGCGTTTGCATTTTATCGGGTTCACTGTAAAAGGGTGGGATCTAGTTGCTAATCTAGTATCTCGTGCAAATTCGAACCTAGGGGGCACCAGTGATCTAACTTCTTTGGTGTAGAAGCCGTGAATGTATTTATAGAAGAGACATAGGGAAGCCACGTCGCGACGGTGAGAGAGAAACCACAGGCGGTCTGCTAAGTCGGTATCGATCACATTACAGACCCTCCGCTGCACCTTGTCTAGAAGCCCAAGGAGAATAGCAGTGGCACCCGACCAGATGTGGCAACATTATTCAATGCACGGGCGGATGGTAGATTTATAAATGTGCAGGATAGATTCAGACGGAAAAAACCGCAGGGCCCTGCACAGAGAACCGACTTTCATACCAGCGGATTTACCAATGGATTCGATATAGTCATTCCACCTGAGGTCCGCTGAGAGTGAGAGACCAAGGAGGTGTAGTGCTTTACTCTCTGGGAGGCAAGCCTAGTCCATGCTAATAGGAGGTAGGTGCGATTGTCTATGATAGTTAATTGATAGTAGCTTCGTTTTAGAAGCATTAATATTTACGAGCCATTTCTTACCACAGTTCACTACGGATTGGAGGTCCTTCCCAAGCTCGGCTGCAAGGTTAGCATTGTCGCCCGCACCAGATTTTTGGTCTAAGCGAGAATAAACTGTGGTGTCATCGGCGTACATACCTACTTGGGATCTTATGGTATCAGGGAGATCATTAATGTAGATCAGAAAGAGCGTAGGACCTAGGATAGAGCCTTGAGGGACACCCGCGTTCGTATGATAGTTCTGGGAGGCATGTCCGTTTAATACCACTTTCAATGTGCGGTTAGATAGGAATGACTGGATTAGTTCAAACAATTGTCCAGCGAAACCATAGCTCCGTGGTTTGCATAGAAGGCCAGCATGCCAAACTCTGTCGAATGCTTTAAAGATATCCAAGGCAACGGTTCGGGCTTCACCATTCCTATCGAGTGCCTGATATATGTACTCAGTGATGGTCGTTAGTATATCAGCAGTAGACCTGGTGAAGCGGAAGCCATACTGTTTGTCTGAGAGGAGCCCGTGGGCCGTGAGATGCTGAACGACCTCGGCGTTGATAATGGCTTCGAACACTTTGCCGAAGATCGGAAGAAGGCTGATAGGTCGGTAATTTGCGGGGTCCGAGGGTTCTCCAGTGTTTTTAAATATAGGAACTACAGAGGATGATTTCCAACAGGCAGGAAATCAGGAAGCAGATAGGCTGAAGTTGTAGAGCTTAGAAAGTACAGAGGAAAGTTCGGGGGCACATTTCTTTAAGACTATGATTGGGATTCCGTCCTCTCCGCTCGCTTTGTGAGGGGCAAGTTTTATATATAATATATTTATTATATATTATATTTATATATATATTATATTAAACGGAATATATATATATATATATATATATATATATATATATATATATATATATATATAAAGCATTACTCATCGGCAATGAATTGAATTCTTTCGGTGACTGGCGTGTATATACACCGCTTATATATAACACGCTAAAATTTCCCCACTCTATGGCTTAGGAGTTTGCCACTCCGACTGTCACCAAATCGGTCGAGATTCGATCTCGTCCAGAAGCAAATGGATGTCTAGCCACACTGATTAGCTGTGATACAGCGAAACAGACATGTATGTGGATGACACACACGTATATATATATATATATATATATCTTTTTCGCCTAAATTGTACCATAGTTTGGTTTGTAAGCGGTGGATTTTGCTATGTACTTTCCCAATTTAATAAGTTCTCTACATTTTTAGTGAACATTGCTGATTCTAATGGATGCGCCTCACATCCGAGGAAAATATTTTGATGGTCTTAAGCTGAGTAAGCTGAAAACCTATACAGTGAGAATATTTTGAGGACCCTAGATGACACGCCAGGATTTGTTATTGGAGGCTACAACCTGAACAACATAAGGTATGCGGACGATACAGTGCTGATTGTGGACACGGAAAGGAAACTACAAGACCTCATACAGAAAGTAGCAGTGGAGAGTGACAAGAAGGGACTACAAATAAACTTTAAGAAAACTGAGTGCATGGTCATCAGCAAAAGATACAACCCAAAATGCTAAATACATGCGGGGGATAACAGAATCAAACAAGTACAAGAATTTAAGTACCAAGGAAGTGTTCTAACAGAAGATTGAAAGTGCTACACGGCATGGCAAAGGACGCGTTCCAGAAGATGAGCAAAATACTAACACACAGGAAAATCTCAATAGAAACGAAGAAAAGAGTGCTAGACTGCTACGAAATGTGGTTCTACAGAAGGATGCTACGGATATCGTGGACTGAGCATACAAGCAAAGACGAGGTGTTGGAAAGAATAGCAACAAAAGGAAACTGATGCTGAGCATCAGGAAGAGACAACTGAAGTTCCTGGGACATGCAATGAGGAAAGAGAGCCTGGAGAACCTGATACTGACTGGTCAGATAGAAGGATGGAGAGACAGAGGAAGGCAGCGGATAACATATTTGCAGGGTCTGATCAGGTGGATGACGGAACGGGGGTTGCCAGGAGCAACAGGAGCAAACATACTAAGAGCCACAAGGGATAGGGAGACGTGGAGATCCATGATCGTCTACGTCCTGAAGGGACAGGGCACATAGAAGAAGAAGCTGAATTTTTGTGGGTATATTTTAAACAAAAACAAATCGTAGATAGAATAAATGTAAATAAAAACAATATATTCATAATATAAGTTTAGGGAGTAAGTAATGTATTATCGATGGTAAAAAGTAACTTTAAGAATATAAAAACGTTTGGAGCATTTAAGTAAATGCAAATGGTTTTCAAGGGGAATAACTCTAGTCTATAACGTAACAAGAAAGTATTTCATTGGAAAAAGATACACAGGAAAGGCAAATAAAGAAAATAAGAAGAGCAAATAAATACAGAAGAAATATATCGGGAAGTGTATGCCTAAAAAAAAAGGAAGAACAAGATAAAAGAGACTAAACAATAATAGGATTAGAAGTAGATAAAGAGGAAGAAGAGCAACAACACGGATAATATATTGAGACTTGGAAAAATATAGAAAGACAAACAGCCTAAGCGTGCTAAAAATTATATAAAAGAAAGAGAAAGAAATAGAGAAGCCGGTAAGAAGACGAATAAAAAAATGAAGAAAAAGGAGAGGATAGAGGACGTTATAAATTGAAATAGTAGTAG
>JBBBDQ010029067.1:75000-107500 GCA_037127315.1 Ascarosepion bandense | reverse complement strand
TGCAAAGTTCAGTTGGTTAACACTTACCTTCCCTGTCGTCTTTCTTTCATTGTGTGTTTTCCGCCTTTCTCGGAAACATTATTCAGATCGCTGTACTCTTTTGGCCTTTCACTGTCGTATATTCATTTGTTTTTGTTTTTTTGTCTTTGTTTTTTCGCACCTCATTAAACCACAATAATGGAACGTACTTAAGTTGCCGCAGACGACAATATAGGACGCACATTTTAATATTTTAGTTTCTTTTTATATTGTGTTTCAATTACTATATTTTTTGTGCTACACCTAGGAACATTTTTGTCTCCTATTCCTCCTCTTCCATCCATTTCTTCAACGATTTCCTCGTAATTTTCTTTTTATTTGCACTAGTGTTTTTGTTTATCCCCGCCATTTCTCACGTCTGAATCTGAAGTAATTCTTCTTTGTCATTTTCATTACCAAGTTTTACTTATTTGCGTTTCTTTTCTTCCAAATCACTTCGCAAATATTCCCCCAAATGATTCTCCAGACCTCTTTAACGGTTACTGAATTCTTTTTCCTGTTCTCTTTCATTCTTACTATTCCCAGGTTCTCTATCTATTTTTCTCTGTCGTATTGTATTTTCTTCTCTTTCAAAATTTCTCCCCGTTTTTTCTCCTCTTCCAGAACCGATTTCATATTCACATTCTTTACATTGTTCGTCTTTTCCATTTTTCTTTCTTTCTTTTTGCGTCATTTCTTCGATTCTCGCTTTTAAACTTCACAGCTACTTCCTCTTTTATCAGAACTAGATTTTTTCCCGCTCCTTTTCGTTCTTATTATTTCTTATTCTTTTTTTTCTCTTTCCTACATCATCTCCCCATCTAAATCCCTTCTCTTCCCCCACCATCAGTATCAGTGCTGACTTTTCTTTTTGACCAATTTCGTCTTTTTTTTCTTTCTCTTGGTTGCATCTTTTATTTCCATCTATTTTCAAGGCCATCATTCGACTTGTCCTTTTCTAATTCTTCCTCTGACATCTTTTTCTAGATTTACTGTGATTTTCATTTTTAACTCTTTCAGCCATCCTGCATTTTTCTTTCTTTCTTTCTTTCTTTCTTTCTTTCTTTCTTGCATTCTAACTTTCTTGCTTGCTTTCTTGCTTTCTTTCTTTCTTTCTTTCATTCTTGATTTCTTGCTTTCTTTCTTTCTTGCATTCTCCCTTTCTTGCTTGCTTTCTTGCTTTCTTTCTTTCTTTCTTGATTTCTTTCTTTCTTTCTTTCTTGCATTCTAACTTTCTTGCTTGCTTTCTTGCTTTCTTTCTTTCTTTCTTTCATTCTTGATTTCTTGCTTTCTTTCTTTCTTGCTTTTTTCTTGCTTTCTTGCTTTCTTTCTTGATTTCTTGATTTCTTTCTTTCTTTCTTTCTTGATTTCTTTCTTTCTTGCATTCTAACTTTCTTGCTTGCTTTCTTGCTTTCTTTCTTTCTTTCTTGATTTCTTTCTTTCTTTCTTTCTTTCTTTCTTGCATTCTAACTTTCTTGCTTGCTTTCTTTCTTTCATTCTTGATTTCTTTCTTTCTTTCTTTCTTGCATTCTCCCTTTCTTGCTTGCTTTCTTGCTTTCTTTCTTTCTTTCTTGATTTCTTTCTTTCTTTCTTTCTTGCATTCTAACTTTCTTGCTTGCTTTCTTGCTTTCTTTCTTTCTTTCTTTCATTCTTGATTTCTTGCTTTCTTTCTTTCTTGCTTTTTTCTTGCTTTCTTGCTTTCTTTCTTGATTTCTTGATTTCTTTCTTTCTTTCTTTCTTTCTTTCTTGATTTCTTTCTTTCTTGCATTCTAACTTTCTTGCTTGCTTTCTTGCTTTCTTTCTTTCTTTCTTGATTTCTTTCTTTCTTTCTTTCTTTCTTTCTTGCATTCTAACTTTCTTGCTTGCTTTCTTGCTTTCTTTCTTTCTTTCATTCTTGATTTCTTGCTTTCTTTCTATCTTGCTTTTTTCTTGCTTTCTTGCTTTCTTTCTTACTTTCTTGCTTGCTTTCTTGCTTTCTTTCTTTCTTTCTTGTTTTCTTACTTTCTTACTTTCTTTATTTCTTGCTTTCTTTCTTGCTTTTTTGCAGTCTTTCTTGCTTGCTTTCTTGCTTTCTTTCGTGCTTTCTTTCTTTCTTTCTTTCTGTCTTGCTTTCTTGCTTTCTTGCTTGCTTTCTTGCTTTCTTTTTTGCTTTCTCTCTCTGCAATCTATTTCCACTTTTTATTTTACTCTTTCCTTCTCCATCGGCCTTTCCTCTTTCCTATTTTTCTTATTGTCCGTCGGTTTCCTATCCATTTCGTTTTTCTCCTTCTTTGATCTTTTCTTTTTCTACTTGTTCTGATTCCTCTTTATTATTTAGTCAGTTTAATAAATAATCTCTTTCTCCATTTTTCAGTGTCTTTGTTTTATTTGGTTCATTTTTCTTCTTGTTCTTGTTATCATTATTATTAAAAGTAATCCACCTTAACTCATAGGCACAAAATGTGTACCCTCTGCCTTAAAATATTCTACCTAATTATTAAACTTCTAAGATATTAATTTTCAATTTTATGTTTAAATTAAGTTAAAGTATTATTGACAGAAATGATGTATATCTTATCAGTAAAAGAAATGTTGCATACTTTATTACTGATTGAATTGTGGGACGGACGAACATGGCTCTTATTACAGCATAAATACATGAACTGTGATGGACGGACAGACAGATAGACAGACGGACGCAGCTTTTATTATAATATAGATTGAAAATACTTTTAATGTTGGTTATTGATGACAGTTAAATCTAACTTTTATTAGTTTTTGATTTCGTTTTTGGATCAACAACTGCTTTTATCTTGTGCATAATAGTATCATTACTATTACAATCTAATCCAGTGAAGAAAATAAAGTTCTAAATTTTAAACATTTGAAGAAAGCCAGAGCGTACAGCGACCGAAACGTTATGAATATAGCAACAACGATGAGGACAACAATCCATACAGTGTAAATAGTGCAAATAAGTACAATACCTCATATCAGATATATAGACAAATATATGATTAAATAATTTTGTTTGTAGTTAAAAGTTAAAAGTTAAAAAAAAAAACACGCAAAAAAGATTTTTAAAAATTCAAAAATTCCCCATTTCTTTTCCTAGATGTATTTATATTTTATGAGAGGTTTTCACTTAAAATCCACCCACTGCATAAAAAAAATTATGTGTAAGTGTGTCAAGGTGAGATTTCATGTTGCAGGAGTAAATAAACATTGAGATATGGTAGAATCAGTTAGTCACATGTTTGTTTACTATTAAATATTGATTACTAACAGCGAATCCTACCGAAATGCACAGCATTTTTATTAAATTTCGATTACCTAACCTTCTAGACATCAGTTACATTATTTAATAAAAAATAGGGTATCTACCAAATATAACGTTTATATTTATCTTATTCTAATTCAGCATGCCCCTTCTTTAATTTCGTAGTCATAACGTACGTTAGACCCTGCAAATAATTCATAATAATAGACTATTCCGTTTTGATGGCGTGGAAAGCCAGGAAAGACATATCAGAGACACTACTTGGTTTCAGGGAATAAATATTTTACGAAACAACGAAAGATAAAAGAAAGGAAGATAAAAGTTTTTACCATCTATTTCAGTGAAATGGAAAATGTTGCCAATTTAAAATCTCTTCATTTGCACCCAATGATTTATGATTGTTATTTCTTAAGTTCAAATATTTAACGGACAATATGAAAATACTTTATTTCAGAGAGAATATAAAAGAAAGAAATAATGAAGGGAATTAAAAATCTTTAAAATAAAATCCAATTACAATAAAAAAATAGAATAACATCGTCTGATTATTTCTTTTTTAATTATTATTAAGAGAAATGTTCATATGACGCGGATTTAGCCAAAAAAAGATATAAAAATACTTAACATCTATGGGAAGATACACTACTTGATTTCATTGAGAAAAAGAAAGAAAGAAATACAAACATACAGTTTTAAAGAAATGAAACGCAGTCATCCTCCTCCCTCCCAAGAGATCAAAAGACTTAACAGCAGCCGCGAATATCACCCAATCTCCTCCACTCCCCTCACACATATTTCAAGAATGAAAGATTGGCCTGTCTCTTTTCTCATTAATAAGGTCTTGTGACGGACGGGCACGCACGGCTCTTATTACAATATAGATTATTATTTTCATTATCATCACCATATTTCGATTTCTACTATGGTCACAGTATTTACCAAGTCTGCTGGAGGACGTAAGACAGATAGTGATGAATTTTTGGTGTATTGTTATTTTTTTTTTAATCGTATCACCCCGAACAAGGCGGTAACTGATGTGCAGGGGGCTACGTAATAGTGAAAAGATTGGAAAAGAGAAAACCGGAAACCACATCCTAAACAGGGAACAAGGGATAAGCCTCTTAACCTGTCCAATAGACGTGGGTGGAGTGTGAACCGGGCGATAGTTTAGTCTATCTACTCCAATTGAAAAAGAAAAAGTGAGAAGATTGGAAAAGAGAAAACCGGAAACCGCATCCTAAACAGGAAACAAGGGATGAGCCTCTTCACCTGTAAACTGTGGGAGATTGTATCTATCAGGGAAGCAAGAATATGGAAAGTGGGAGTGTGAGAAAAGAAGCTGATAGAGTAGAAGTTGTGGTTACATGTGATTGTTTTTACTGTGAAAGAGTGGGACCTTGTTGATAGTCTAGTAGCTCGAGTAAATTCATGCAGAAAGGGCACCAAGGAGCTAAGCTCATTGGAGCAAAATCCATGAAAGTATTTGTAGAAGAGACAGAAAGAAGCCACATATCATTGGGGAGAGAGAGAGAGAGAGAGAGAGAGAGAGAGAGAGAGAGAGAGAGAGAGAGAGAGAGACTGGAGTGAGCTGCCAGGTCGCGATCGACTACAATGCAGATTCTAGTTCGGATTTTGTCAAGAACCCCAAGATGAATAGCAGGGGCACCTGACCAGATATGACAACTGTATTCAATGCATGGGTGGATGGTAGATTTGTATATGTACATGATGGATTCAGAAGAGAAAAACTTCCTGGCATGACACAGGGACCTGGCTTTCCTTGCAGTAGATTTAGCTATCGATTCAATGTAGTCACTCCATTTGAGGTCAGCTGAGAGAGTGAGGCTGAGGAGGCACAGTTTATTACTTTCAGGGAGACTAGCATGATCCATGTTTATGACAGGTATGAAAGATTGTCTATGGCGGTTAAAGGGTAGCAGCTTTGTTTTGGAAGTATTTATGACTACAGTTCATGATTGTTTTTTTAACTCCCATAACATCACTAGTGTTACAGAGACAAAGTTCTTCTTAGTGTGTGGGCCGTACTTGTCAAGAAACTTTTTTATTTTTTTTATTTTATTTTCGGTGATTTTTCACTGTTTTTTTTTTAATCATTCCAAGCGCAATTAATACAACTAGCATGGTACTTGTTTTAATTTCCACATATTTCCGATTTCGATTTCCATGTCTTTATTCTTCAATAATAATAATAATAAAATAATAATAATGTGCAAACACTATGGAAAATATGTAAACAAACATTGGTATGAACATCACCCAGCACCGGTGACAGAAACAGAAGATGTCACCATTCCATGCGATCTACACAAAGTTGTTTTGTTCCATATTTTATCATTCCAAGTGCACCTACTATCACTGCCACAACTCTTGTTTTCAATTTCCACATTTTTTCTATTTCTATTTCCAGGTCTTTATATTTTGACAGTTTTTCAAATTCCTTGATTGCTATGTTACAATCCGCTGGACAAGCCATATCAATTAATAGACAAGTTTTCTCCTTCTGGTTTTTAACAATAATGTCTGGCCTGTTTTCTTCAATTTTTCTGTCTGTGTAGATGGTGTAATCCCATAGAATGGTTACATCTTCTATTTCTGTAACAGGTGCTGGGTGATGTTCATACCAGTGTTTGTTTACAGATTTTCCATAATGTTTGCACATTGTCCAATGTAAATATTGCCCAACTCTATCGTGGCGATTTTTATATTCATTTGGGGCAAGCACAGAACAGCCTCAGATTAGGTGGACTATTGTTTCCTGGTGTTTATCACAAAACCTGCATTTTGGATCCATATTATTATGCATAATATTTGCCTGAAAGTTTCTAGTGAAAAGACTTTGGTCTTGTGCTGCAAGAATAAAGCCTTCAGTTTCAGACTTTAATCCAGATGCACGTAACCATCGATGAGTATTAACTTTGTCAACATTGGATTTATTGGCACGTTCTGGATATTGGCCATGCAGATGTTTGTCTTGCCAGCGCTGTTTCATCTGTACAAGAGCTTTATCTTTGGCTTTCATTTTCATATTTTTTGCCGCAATAGTTGGTTCTTGGCTTCTGTTTTGCTTTTCTACAGAATCTACTAACTGTAAATCTTGTTTGTATTTACTGCCTTCTTTTATTATTGAATATTTTTTCTTTCTTTCTTCATGTTGCCTTACTAATTGTATCATCCAATCCTTTGTTGTTTCTATGTATGTTAGTAAGACAATAGTTGTTGTCTTGTATGACAATTCCAGCTGAATAAAACCTCTTCCACCTTCTTTACGGGGTATGTATAGACGGTCTACATCAGCCTTTGGATGATGCATCTTATGCTTAGAACGAAGCTTTCTTGATTCAGAATCCATTCGCCTGATGTAGTTTAGAGTCCAGTTTAAGATGTTGAAGCTATATTGGACAACTGGGATTGCAAACTATTAATGGCCATAACTCTGTTCTGAGAATTCAATTCAGTTTTTAATATCATTCGTAGCCTTCTATAGTACTCTTTACGCACTATGTCTTTCATTTTTTTATGGTGAATGTTTTCACTCTCATTTACACCTAGGTATTTATAAGCTTCTTCTGGTTTCAATTCTTTTATTGTTACAGCAGGGTCTAGGCTAATTGAGGATGTTTCTTGTATTGATCCACGTAAAACTGTAGCTTTAGCACATTTATTCACATTTATTCACATTGAATTTCATTCCAATGTCTTTGCTGAAGCATTTTACAGTTTGCAGAAGACCTTCCAGCTCATTATCATTCTTAGCATATAACTTTAAGTCATCCATGTAAAATAGATGGCTTATTTTCTTTTGGCCTATTTTATAACCACATTCTGTCTTATTAATTTGACTGGTTAGTGCTATTAATGATATGCAGAATAGTAAAGAATAAATATGTCTGTTTTGTTAAAATAGATGTTAATAGTTTATATATTTTCGGAAGACATGTAATTGGTCTGTAGTTTTTCGGGTTGTTTGTGTCACCATTCTTGGGTAGAAGAAATGTAATTCCTTTGGTCATCCATGCAGGAATTTTAGTGGGATCGTCAACCATTTCTTGAAGTTCTTTGGCTATTTTTTTATGTGCTGTATTTAAATAATATAGCCAAAAGTTTAGAATTTTATCTATACCTGTGAATTTCCAATTGTGTGCTTTTTTGAGTGCAAATTTAACATCCTCTTCTGTAATTCCAGCCCATGTCTGTTTTGGTTTTTTTTTTCATTCGTTCTATCTCTTGTGCAATCTACTTCCTTGCTATGTTCTTTAGGGCAAGCCCATATCTTTTCCCAGAACTGTGTTACTTCTTCCATTCTGGGGGGACTGTCACTTCAATTCTTTTTTTACCTATTTCCCTGTAAAATCTCTTTGCATCGGTTTGAAAAATCTTGTTTTGCCTGTAAAATCTTGATCTTTTCTCATAGCGACTTATTCTTTGAGCCTTCAGTTGTATTTTTTGCTTTATTTTTCCTTAGTTGATAGGACTTCATTTTCATTTCTAATGTTGTATTTTCTTTCGACTCTTCTGCTTTTCCTAGTTCTTACATTTATTCCTCTACTCAGTTCATCCAGTACTGATAGTTCGCTTCTAAGTTGTTCGATTTCTTTTTTCTATTTTTCTTTTCCAAGGTGGAACTTCATGTCTGCAAGACTGCCTTGTTTTTAATTTGATGTTCAATATTTTTGATGCTACTATTGCGGATGCATATATTGCTTCATTGAGATTTGTATGAGTGTCTTCATCTAAGATTAATTTGAGTGCTGCATTGTTTAATAGTTCGGAGGTTATGCTTTGTTGGTTGTAATTTTGGGAGCTGTTCTCGTTCCTCCATTGCAATATCTTGCAATATTTTGCATTTATTATTATTATTATTATTATTATTATTATTATTAATGAGTAAATGAATACCCCGCCAGAAAACTGAAAACTGAAAATATGCTAAATATGCTATAATCATTATACTCATCATGATATCCAATCAGTAAATGGTATACCAGGCACATACATCACAGCCAAATATAAGCGTTAGGGTGACAGATATCGATCAAAGTAGTATGTTACCTTGCCGGTGGGGACCAATTCAAGATCGGCTCATCCTGTCCGCTCAGACGGTCCCGATTGGCTGTATTCGCAAGTAATTAAATGTGACACCGAAAAGCGTTTCGACTGCCTCATCCATCAAATTGAAAAAATAAACAACCTTTGCGATACTCGAGCATGATGTCCCTCTAACAAATCTTGCTCGTGAACAGAGTTGTACAGTGAGTCAGCCTCTATTGGACATAACCAACTGTTTAAAGCCAGAACGAATAAACAAGACTGTAGATCTGAATGTGTTATATCCTTTAGTCAAGATCATTTCTCTAAGAAATAATATACATTTTAGCAAAGTCAATTAATTAAGATGAGAACCCATACATCCTGATGTAGTATCAATCCATTTATTATTATTATTATTATTATTATTACAAGTAACCCCTTGACCTATAGGCACAAAAACTGTCCTAAAAATAGAAATTTGCTTTTCAATTTTATGTTTAAGTTTTAGTCTAATTTAAATTTAATTATTACCGAAAGAAATACAGTATATCTTATTATTAAGGGAAATGCTGCATATTTTATTACTGGTTGAATCGTGTGACAGACGGACACGGCTCTTATTATAATATATAATTGTGACGGAAGTTACCTCCCTTGAATTGTTCGACCTCTATGAAATTGTAACGAATGGATGGACACACACGGCTCTTATTAAAGTACAGATAATTATTATTATTAATAATAAATTTATTGTTAACTTTTCTTTTGAAATCAATGGAAGAGTTATTGAACAATAATCATTAATAAAATCTTTTGTACTTTACTTAAAGATAGAATTTCTGTGATTTTCTTTATGTCTGTAATTTTTTTAAATATCACTTTTCTTCTTTTTCTTCTTCTTATCTTTATTCAGCAGTGTTAGTACTGGTATTAATATTATTGCTCATCTCGTCATTTTTCTTTCCAACGCTTTGTTCCCAACTGCGTTTTTCTTTTCTCTCTTTTGCTTATTACTAATTTATTAAGTGACAGTTACATTGGATTTCGTTACGGTGGTTTCTTCATTTTCTTGGCAAAATTAATGGATGCCATTGGACGTCGATTGTAGAACAAAAGAAAGGTTAAGCATCCATTGTGCGTTGTGTTTGAAAGCAAAACGATCTTTTAAAAAGAATATTTCGAAAAGGTCACTAAATATCTTTTTAGATTAGAAATTCTGGTGTCCTACAGGCTCGGAATGTTCTTTTATTTCTTCTTCTGTATGTTTCACTGTGATTTTGGCTGCAGAAATTTAAACTTTTGCATCTTTAAATCGTGTTTAGATTCTTTAATCAAATACTGTAATTCAAATCACACACACACACACACACACACACACACACACACACACACACACGAAATCATACATACAGGTTGTGATGGATGAACTGTCGTCAAAATAAAACAAAAATGAAGATAACACAGACATTTCATTTTAAAAGATATATTTGGCAAAATTACACAAAAATATTTTGAAATAGTAAAGTGTAAATGTATTCAGTTCAATCTGCATTTGCTTTAACCGCAGTCTCAAATCAACTTCGGGATCTCCCGAATCTCTTCTGAACGATCTCCTTGTTCAAGCTGGTAAATACTGACATACTTTTAGCCATCGATTTATCCTTGGTATTACAAGACGTTTCGTTGGCCTCTCGCTCAACTGTGTCGCATGCATTCAACAAGAAGGTTGCTGTCTGAAGAGTTATATGGACAAATGTAAGGGGTGATGTGGTTAGATAAATTGTCTGACAGCCATCACTACGTG
Source organism: Ascarosepion bandense (assembly GCA_037127315.1). Lineage (NCBI taxonomy): Eukaryota > Metazoa > Mollusca > Cephalopoda > Sepiida > Sepiidae > Ascarosepion > Ascarosepion bandense. Next base: position 97,370 of record JBBBDQ010029067.1, on the reverse strand, counting down.
CTCCTATTTCATTTGCATTGTGCAGAGTCCTCTATAACTGTTAAAAAGAAATGTCAGTGTTATTTTCATTTCTGCATATTTTGATGACAATTTAGCAAATCGTATATATATATATACGATTTGCTAAATTGTCATATATATATGTGTGTGTGTGTGTGCGTGTGTGAGTGCGTGTGCGTGTGTGAGTGTGAAAAGTGTATTTATATAACTATAAATATATATATATGCAATTTGTTATGTATATTATATTGTTTATATATTATATATGGGCGGTACTTATTTGAAAGCGCTCAATATCAGTGATAGAGCTGATATATTCATATAGAGAGGTGCGAGTTTGAAACCCTGGTTTTCACGCTTTTGCGATCGTCAGGCATGAAAGAATCGTGAAACCAAGGGTCACAAACTCACATCTATCTATCTATCTATCTATCTATCTATCTATCTATCTATCTATCTATCTATCTATCTACTAGCAGTATAGCGCGGCTTTGCTAGGGTGTAATGAAAGATTTAAAACTAATCCATGGTCCTAGAGCTCAGACTCTTTGAACGTTGGCACGAAAGACTAAAAAGCAATAGTTGTTCCCAGTTAAAGCGAAACCGCAGACTGAAATAAAAATGAATGGATGCAAGTTAAATTTTGATTTCTTGGTATCAATATCAAATAAGATTTTTCGTCGTAAACTGAACTTGAAGGTTAAATAAGTCCTCTGAGTAAATGGTATCATGGCTGCTGAATTTGAAGGCTAAATAAGTCCTCTGAGTAAATGGTATCATGGCTGAGACTAAGAATATATATATATATATATATATATATATATATATATATATATATATATATATATATTATCGATTTTCTGTACTATTGTAAGAACTGCAACCTTGAAACTTCTGAATATCGTTTCTTATGTCTTTGCCTATGAGTGTATCAAATTTGATTAAAATCCGACCACTCCTTCTGTAACCCGATTTTTTCGATTATCGATTTTTGATATTTATCGGGTTACCTCGACACAAAACCTAACTAAGAACACTCGCAGACACTTATAGTACAACTGTGTAAATTTTAAAGAAAATCGGTTCAGCCGTTTCAGAGTCTATACGTAACGGAAAAACACACAGACACACACACAAAATTCCATTTATAAATAAGTTTAGATATATATTCTGATATTATTTTTTTCTTATTTTTGTGTGCATATATGGCCTTTTATAATTTATGTCTGTGTGCTTATTTTGTGTACGTTTATATCCATTTCCCTGTTTGTGTTTGCATATATTTTTCCTTTAAATTTGTTTGTGTGTGTGTGTGTGTGATTTGCTGTACGTATTCTTAATTTTGTGTGTTTGTGTGATTTGCAGTATGTATTCATAATTTTGTAACACCTCCTGCTTAATCATATACACAAATAACCCCTCACCTAAGCTTCTCTACATTTTTAAATATATTCTATAAAAAATGTAACATTTGATTTTTGGGTTTGACAAAGCAGTGTGTACATTTTAGAGCTGCAGAAATAAATTTTTAAATGTAGACACACAAATAGGTACAGGATTCCATAGCAAAATCGAAATTAAACTTAAAAATTTGATTTGGAAAAAACGATAAAATTTCCCCTGAAATAATTTATTCTCTTAACAATTCTTCTTAATCGTTATTGTTATCATGTTTACTTTATGATCATGTTGTCATTTTTCATTATAATTCAATTTCTGCTATGGTCGCAATACCAAACAAATCTGCGGGAAGACCTAAGGCAGGTCGTGGTGTGTGGTTATGGCTCCATAACATGTTTTTTTTCTCGCCCCTATCATCCCTAGCGTTACATAAACAAAGTTCTCGTTAGTGTGTGGGCTGTACTTTTTTTTGTACCTCTCTTAAGCAGGGGTTTTCAAGGATTCTTTCAATGTGTTGTTTTGTTCCATTTTTTATCATTCCAAGTGCACCTACTATCACTGGCACGATTCTTGTTTTCAATTTCCACATTTTTTTCGATTTCAATTTCCAGGTCTTGATATCCTGACAGTTTTTCGAATTCCTTGGTTGCTATGTTACAATCCACTGGACAATCCATATCAATTAATAGGCAAGTTTTTCTTTCTGGTTTTTAACAATAATGTCCGGCCTATTTGCTTCAATTTTTCTGTCTGTGTAGATGGTTGAATCCCATAGAATGGTGACATCTTCTATTTCTGTAACAGGTGCTGGGTGATGTTCATACCAGTGTTTTTTACAGATTTTCCATAGAGTTTGCACATTGTCCAATGTAAATATTGCCCCACTCTATCGTGACGATTTTTATATTCATTTGGGGCAAGTTCAGAACAGCCTGAGATTAGGCGGTCTATTGTTTCTTTGTATTTATCACAGAACCTGCATTTTGGATTCACATTATTATGTATAATATTTACTTGAAAGTTCCTATTGAAAAGACTTTAGTATTGGGTTAAGGTTAGAATAAAGCCTTCAGTCTCAGACTTTAATCCAGATGCACGTAACCATCGACGTGTATTAACTTTATCAACATTGGATTTATTGGCACGTTCTGGATATTAGCCATGCAGAGGTTTGTCTTTCCAGCATTGTTTCACCTGTTCAAGAGCTTGATCTTTGTTTTTTCATATTTTTTTCCGCAATAGTTGGTTCTTGGCTTCTGTTTTGCTTTTCTACAGAATCAACTAAATGTAAATCTTGTTTGTATTTACTGCCTTCTTTTATTATTGAATATTATTATTATTATTATATAAAAGTATTATACTTTTTTAAAATAATTTTTATAAAATATTATTATTGTAATGTAAGTGCATTTTTAACAGATTTTATGTCATAGTCTTATTTTTTATTGTTATTTTTGTAATTTTTATCAATTATTGCTATCATGTTTACTTTTGTCTTTATTATGTTTATTAGTATTTTATTATTATTATTTTATTATTATTATTACTTTAAAGTTTCTTAAATATTATTTTTATTATTATTTTCTTTATTATTATGTTATCATTACAACATATATGTTTTATGAAATAATGTAATAGTATTATTATTACCATTAGAATAAATATGAAAAACTACCAATTCATTTTTCAAACCCTATATGTTATTTTTAATGTCATGCATCTTAAAAAAGCCAACTAAAAACCCATGTCAAAATATACTGAGTTCCACAGTTATTGTCAGTGTAAATCTAGGCCAAGGCCGTCTTGTCGTGTAGATATAACATAGACGCTAATATCTAACACTGTTAAGCTAACCTCCACACTCCGATTTTTTCTTCTAATTTTCTTTTAACTCTTTTATTTTGGATAATTTTAACCCATTCATTGCTGTATGAATTTGGTCTGAGGAGTCGTCTATAAGAAAGCCGCAAAATAAAATATGACTAATGGGTTTATATAAACATCCAACTTATTTTCATTATTATAATTCTCTGTTCAATCCTAACATTGAGTTTTCATTGGATTTAATTCCCTTTCGAATTTACTTTATATATATATATATATATATATATATATATATATATATATATATATATTAATTTTTATGTAGAAAACACGCACGGAAACCTACCAAAACCTACCCGGAACTTGTGGACAACTCAATTATCATAGCATCATTCACATGCAAAGGCGATTAAAAATGATGGAAGCAAAAACAAAACAAAAATCCCAACACTAAACATCAACTACAAAGAAGCAAAGAACATGCTTACTGTGTTCGGTACAATGCACATAGCAATACATCACATTATAGGTAGCTCCACTTACATTCTGTTACACGTAAAATAGCATTCATGCTCGAAAATGGCTAAAAATATAGCCGAAGCGCTTGAATAAAACAATTAATTCGTACAATTTTTATATAATTTATGTTCTCAAAAGAAAGAGATCATAAGATGACATGAAAAACAATATAAAAATGTAGCCATCACACCCGCTCTGTCATCTTTAATGAAACCTGCATATATATATAAAAATATATTCAGGTTTTATATGTATTAGCTATCCGTATACAAGCCTATTTTGCTGTATCCCAGCTCATCAGTCTGGCTAGATATCCACTTGCTTCTGGCCGGCATCGAAACTCGACCGATTTGGTGACAGTCGGTGTCTCTAACCCCTGTACCATAGACGCGTGGAATCTGAAATTTTAGCGTGTTATATACAAGCTGTGTATACATACGCCATTTACCGAAAGAACCCAATTCATTGCTGAAAGTGTAATGATTAAATCGCTGAAAATGTAACTGATTTTAAAATTTTCCACTCAAGAATGCTCAGTCGTAAAATGCTTAAATCGCTGAAAAGGTAACTGATTTTAAAATTTTCCACTCAAGAATACTCAGTCGCAATGAAAGCATAATATACTTGTCATTCACAAACACGCCTGTTTCGCTGTATCACAGCTCATCAGTGTGGCTAGACTGATATATATATATATATATAAATGCAACCTTATCACTATACTCGTTTCGAAAACCCTCTGCGTATATACGCGGAAGAAAAAAAATGGTTGTAAAAAAAGAAAGAGTTAAGCACATGAACATCAGCCAAAGCGGGTTGGACCTAGCCAGTACGTAGCCCAAAGAAAAAATCCGAAACGAGTAATCAATAACAAAAAAGCGCTCAGTACTTAAGCAGAGCAGAATAAGTAAATCAACCTATGGGGGAGTGGCCGAATGCTTAGCATGTGCTTTTACCGACTGGGGTTCAAATCTCACCATGGTCGATTTGTCATAGAGGGGACTTTTCGATGTTATAGGCCTAGAAGTGGTACTTTGGAAAGTGCCTGAAAACAATAACATTATTCGACTCAAGCCTTGTGAATGAAATTGAGGAGCTGTCGATGTTTGTTCTAGACGGAGTCTCAAGTTATCGGGTTTGAGCGTTTCTCAGAAATGAAGTCAAGATACTATTTGCAGTAAGTGTTATAGAAGAAAGGTCTTATAAAGCCATGTCCCTTTGGCACATGCGTCATCATGGCACCATTGTTCACAAGTTAATTCCATGCTATTTTCAAAATTCTTCTATAGAACCACGGATATGTTGCCTTAAGTCTCTTCTTCTGTAAAAGCATTGTCCAGTATTCAATTCTATATAGGAGTATCGATATCCCCACGTACTCTTTTCTTTGTTTTTAACAAAAAATTACTTATACATAATATTTTCATTTCGGAAGCTATCTTTTGCTATCCAAATTTGGGTGTCACATTATTAATCCATAAACTCCTCTCTATATATTTGCTTTTTCAAATGTACTAGATTTTCATGTCTATGGCGTTGATTTCTGTTCTGATTTTGTTCTATAGTTTTCTCCTCTATAACGGCTTTTCAATGTTTTCACTCTCATTAATCTCTGGTGACTTAGTGGCTTTATCTCCGTTTCTGGTTTTAAATATTAAAAAATAAGGGCCCCAAATATTTTTTAGTCAGACTTTTCATTTTGCCACATCAACGTCTTGGACGTATCAAATGATTTCATTCGTGTCACACAGCAAATCAAATGAGCCATAAAAGTTTCAACGACAGGAACAGTTTCTGCTCTCAGACAGAATAAGGAAGTGACAACTTTTAAAGCTCTAATCGCTAGTAATGGGTGCACAAAAGAAAAAATAAGGTTTCTTTCTTAATATCCATTTCCCCCACTATGGGCATTATTTTATCCACGGTGTAATAAAACTGTATTTCATGGACGGAACAGAAAATGTGAACGAAAAAGGAATGACCAACATGTTTCGTTCTCCAACAGAGTTTTGTGATATTAAATAGTACATACATTTATATATAGAGAGGATGAGAAAAAATTGCGCCCTATAGAGATAAATTATTGAAAGCACAATTACACATGATAATTTTATTTACTAATTATTTAATTGTTATATATGCTGTTCCTAAACTTCGTCCTTCCTTTTCAAGATACATTTCAATTATATGCCTGCTTGAATAATTAACACATCAGGGAGTCTTTTCTGTTATTTCATTACATCCATATTTAATAATTTTTAATTTTCTTTGAAATATGTTTGGGCGTGTCTGATAAACAAATGATTTGAAATGGCACCACAGAAAAACAATGCAAGAGGTTGAGGTGTGGTAACCTCACAGTGGCCACTCAGTGGGACCTCTTCGGCTGATTCATTGTTCCTATGGTGCGTAACTTTTGTCTCACCTCGTACATATATACATTTGTCTCACAGAGAGAAACTATAACGTGTATGCAATTTATATTATCGAAAGGGAGATAAAAGCTTTTTGTATCTACACTGGCGATGGCTGCCACGGACAGCATTTCTCTCTCGTTTTTGTTCTTTAAGGTGGGATCGTTGTTCATATGTAGGTCCAAAACATCGTTTAATTCGTTCTGTCATTCCTGCAACATGATAACGCTATGTTCTTACAATACAATAAAACACTGGTACACTTGTTACTTATGTTAATTAACATGATCTGCTGGCTTTTCTCCAACTTTCCTAGGCGCCATGATCGCCAAACCTGAAGACGCATAAACCATGAGATCTAACAGGTTGTCCAATGCTTTAAGCCCACACCCGTAAAACTCTTTCTCTATGACGCCAACAGTTGCAAGAGCGTAAAGCAAGAGGATATTCACCACTTGTACTGTTGTATGTATGCGTGACGAGAAGCTTTTGCACGCAACCATTAAATATATAGCGTTCAATATAAAAGGGCTATGATATTTCTCAGAATACACAGAAAATCAACGTACTGTAAGAACTGTTCGAAGAAGTTTGACAAGATATACCTCTCCAAAACATAAACTATGGAATTGTAATAAAAGCAATGCTGACATCTACGCTAAATATATACCAAAAATTCAGGATTTGGAATTACTAGTGATTTTCTAAGAGCTGCTTAGATGTAACACATGGCCGAAAGTACGGAGCACCCAGTGAGGCTCAAACTCACTTACCAATTGTAAGAATTCTAGCAAGACAATCTTGCTAAACTTTACCCTTCCACGGGATTTGGGATAAGTAAATACTAAGCACTTCAAATACTTCGCTGTATGGATCACTTACAATATATTTAGTATAATACAGAAAGAAAATTGAATATAGAATAGACCAGATATGAGCAAGAATTTTTTTAGCAGCGAGCTTCATGACCCATAGCTCATTACAAAGAGGGACCTATTATTATAACGATTTAAGGTAATATTTTGCAGGTACAGAAGACCATATGTGGAGGAAAATCAGTACCTTTTTTCTTTCGAGAAAAAAAGTCTTGGCACAATATTATCGCTTGTTTAGGCGTGTTATTTATTTCTAATCCATTCATTTGAAAATAAAAAAAACTTCTTTAAGGAAAAGAACAATTATGTTTCAAAATTAAAGGACATTTACACGTATGGTTTTCTTTCGTGAAAATCGCTAATAGGTTAGTCAGGCGCCTATGCTGTTCATCTTAGTGTTCTCTGTAGGCTCTAAAAGAGAATCTGTAATGTGATAGGTCCCGACTTGACAGTTCGACTTCAGCCACTTTCTCACCGGCGTGATTTGGCTTCCCTCTGTCTATTCTACAAATATTTTTATGGCTTCTGCTCCGACGAACTTGTGCACCCGCCACAAGAATTTACTCGTGCAACCAGACTGGCAACAAGGTTCCACCCATTTATAGTTAGATCTACCAAATGCCGGCGATAATTTTACTCCATCAGCTTCTTTTCTCGCACTTCCTGCCTGTGAAACTCCTTTCCATACACTTGCTTTCCTGAAGGCTACAACCTCCGAGAATTTAAATGCAAAGTCAATTCCCATCTCATATGCACTTAGCTCCAGCACTTTCCACACCACCCCGTGTATCTTGTCCCTTCCCATTCTCTCTACCTTCGTAACTGTCTTCACTTCTGTGATCACATCCTTTTCTTGTCCTTTCTCTTCTACTCAAACAGCTTCTTTTCCAGAAAACTACTACTCTGTCGGAAAAAGTTCCGCCTGTATGCTTCCTTAACAACTACTATTTTAAATTCTTTATGCAAAGAGTCGATCGTAAATCCTCACTTCCTGCTATCTTCTCTCACATTCAGGTCACACAAACCATTCTGTAAGCTTCTAATGCACTTGAAACGCCTATTATCTGAACCTTAGCAAAAAACATATTGTTAGGCTCTGAAATTCAAAAAGGATGTGAATTAAATTTTGAAATCGTTCTTTTTGAGGTCATCTTTTAGACATTTTCGCCTAAAAATTTTGTCTTAAAGTGTTTTTTTTATGTAAGAAAATAAAATTGATTAAATACTAAAAGACGTTTTTAAATTGCTGTCTGATTATAGCAATTCCAATCGAAGTTATTTGAACGCATTACATGTCTGAACGAAAGGCTAACTTAAGGGGATATTTTCTCAGCCTGTTCTGTCTCAGATAATGCTTGGCCCATCTCGCAGCAATGGAAATTAAAGATAATAATTGAAATCAAAAAGATTACATTCTAAAACCATCTGTTTTTTTATGTCCTCTGATTATAGCCTTTTTGCTCGAAGATATTTTCGTTTATAAATGTAAAAAAAAATGTTGAATTGGTCTTTTCTTGATTGTATTATTCTTTTGAAAATCTTATTTTTGTTTTAATTTGTTGACTAGGCTAGCAACATAATGGACCGTAAAATTCGCAAGCTTCTTCCTCGAAAATAAAATCCATTGACCGCCCATTGGTTTTAATTATACACGACAACTGAGCTAAAAGACATTTCGATAGAAATCTCTCCAGATTCAAAGACAAAAGACCCGCCTTCTATTAATCGTCTGAAATCAATAAAAAAAATATTGAGGAGAGAATTTTTCTTTCTTCTCTAATCCAACGCCTATATTTTTTCAGTTATTACATCTAACCCAGGCCCTGCCTGTACCTGATGACTAAGATGAATGAATTATGCTTCACCAATTTTGGGGTCCAGAAAAATCAGTCAGAATTGGGGTTTACACGGGAATATTTCTTTCGGTACATTAATTTCATCTTTGAAAATATTTACACTTTAACCTTCGAGGTTGTTTTAGGAGAAAATAAGATTTTTATAAATTTTGTTCTTATTTTAATTATTAACAATTTAAAAGATTAATTATAAAGACATAAAATATTATTTATAAATCGATTATTTATTATTTATGTATCGATTTATTTTATTAAAACCTCGGGAAAAGTACAACAGAAAAAAATTAACTGCTTCGATCTTTTCTCGCACTTCCCGCCTGTGGAATTCCCTTCCGCATACTTGCTTTCCCGACAGCTACAATCTTCAAGAATTCAAATGTAAAGTCAATAGTCATCTCCTGTCTCACTAACTTACATCCTATCTCTCATGCTTTTTTCTCAGTCCACCCCACTCATCAGTATTCTTTCTTACTTCTCATACAACCTGTCACTCTTTCTCATAACATTCCTCCTATGTAACCCCCTGCACAACGCTGGCACTAAAATGCCTTTTTGGGGCCACATGATTATAAAAAAAAGAAATGTTGAAATTAATGCTTCAATGCAGCTGAAAATATCTCGTTCCTCAGAACCATTTCAGAATTCGATCAATTGTGCATCAGATAACTTTCTGTATTTATTTATTCTGTTTTTTTTATCCAAAATTTAAATAACTTGTACATCTAAAGATGACATTCAAATTCAGTTTTAAGATCAGGACACTTTGCAGAACATCCAGTATAGGAAACACATCCCAAATTTGATCCGGCAGCAAGAGCACTAGCCAGGTGATTGGAGGTTTTGAGAAGCGCAGAACCACCTTTTAATTGATGTTGTTCCAAAGTTCACCTTCACTAAGAGTGGTAGCACCCGTTAAGTTCCAAGCTATAATAAAATAGTGAATCTCCAAACAAAAGTAAAACATTATGAAAGTATAAAAATACTTTTTTTCATTCCCTTATTTATCAAACTACATCTGGCAACAAGGCCTCTGAACGGAAAATTGTAGGTTTGGCAAAGAGGTCAACCACCATTTAATTGCTGTTGTTCTCAGGTCCCACCTGACCCGATATGGTGGCACATGTTAAGGCCCCAGCTATAAGAACATAGTGAATATTATATTTATAGTAAATACTATGAAAATACTATATATATACTATATGCTGAATATTATATGGGTTTGAGTTTTGTTTAACGGCATAACAACCACTGTGAGTTATTTAATGCCAAAAAAGGTAGGGTTTAAAGGTATTTTTTAAAGGTTTTGTTATAGTGAGAATGTTGATTTATTCAGATTTTCATGAAAATCTTTTGTTTTTATTCATTTTATTTTAGAAAACTGAAAATATCTTCTAGTTTTGTATTCGAAAATGTTTGGCTGAGAATTTTTTTCCTTCAAAAATGTGTTATGGTAAAAAAATTTTCTTCAAAAATGTATTTTTGGTAATACTTTTTCTTCAGAAATGTATATTTGTTCTATAAAAGTCTATTTTTATGTATATATTTTTATAAAAGTCTATTTTTATACTTTCAGAGTGTTTTGATCTCAGTTAGCTATTTGCCCATAGCTGGGACCCTAACAGATGCTACCAATCTGGGTCATGATTGACCTGAGAACAACAGCAATGAAGAGGTGGTTTCATGCTCGTCACAATCACCTAATCATAGGCCTTGCTGCCGGATGCAGTTTACCGTCTTGCCCAGGACTTCTATCTATCTATCTACATACACACACACACACGTGTATATATATATATATATATATATATATATATATATATATATATTGATTGCTTAATTACTTAGTTTTTGGTCATAATAAAATTACACCAGTGCACATTTGTATTAAAATATGTTTAATACAATTATATCGTAGAACTTTTGAATATTTTCCATTTACAAACACGTTTACAAAGAGAAATTATGTTTTATATATATATATATATACATATATATATATATATATGTTTGTGTGTGTTTTATATATATATATATATATCAAAGTGACGAGGATGGACGTTGTGTAAGTATTTGTTTGTTTGATAGATTCGACTTAGCGTCTGCATTTTACGGTCTAGCTCGACGGTAGTTGCGCTCAGATGTAGATCAAAATTTTAGAACTCTAACGATGCCTTGAAATGTTTCAGAAAGCCAGAATCGGGGGTAGAAAAATATACTTCATCACCTTACATCATCATCACCAGGGATCAGTTTATGTATAAATTATTATATAGAATCCGTCACCCTACGTTGTGTAAGTATTTACTATGTAAATTCATCATATGTTTTTTATTCTTATTATTCCTTAAACTGCCCGAGTGAAACCGAACTAAACTTCTAGTATATATATATATATATATATATATATATATATATATATATATATATATAGTTCCACACACAAATTTGCAGTACTTTCCAAAAATGCTTTTTAGGCATTTGTAATATACTTATATTAGTTCAAGTTTTACTAGAATATTCCTAATTAGGATGGGGCTGCTTTTTAGAACGTACCAGATTAATCTTATGATTACTTTCAAGAACAGTTCAAAGTATTATGTAATTCTTTTTCTGTCAGCCGTCCTTTAAACATTGACAAAATGTAGAAAAAGAAAATAATTGATCTGGATCTCCGTGAATCCATTGTTGGCTTTCATACAAGTAGAATTGGTTATAGGAAGATATCTAGTCAGTTAAACCAACCATTGAGTTCAGCTGGTACAATAGTTCCTCACTAGAAGACTTGTCATTTCATTCGTTTCCCAAAAGCTATGGTCGTGTAAAAAAGGTAACAGAACATACGGCAAGATTATTGGCAACAATATTTGGCAACGAGTCCTAAGTTACGCTTAAAGAACTTCAGGGAGGACAAGAAGTAAGTGGAGTAAAAGTGATTACGGATGCAATTAGTTGTTCAATTCGTCGATGACATCATTTCGAGGACTCCAAAGAAAAAAATACTTCTTAAGCAAAGACATATTCTTGCTAGACTGGATTTTGCAAAGGAGGATTGTATCAAGCCTGCAGCATTTAGTACTTTGGTCAGACGAAACGAAAGTTGAACTTTTTGTCAGAAATGCAGTGCCAAAAGATTAGAGAAAGAAAAGTTATTGAATATTCGCCGAAGAATACAAGAATATGGAGGCCGATCAATCCTGACCTGGTGTTGCTCATCGTGTAGGAAACATTAAAATAATAAAAAGAAAGATAAATAGAACATATTATAGGGGTATTTTGGAAATAAATTTACGTTAAAGTGCACATTCGCTGGGTTTGAAACCAACTCGGATCTTTCAACAAGACAACAATCATTAGCATACCGCAAAGCTTTCAAAAACATTGTTAAATTCAAATAGAAAACTTTACAAAATGGTCATATCAATCTCCAGATCTTAATCTAGTTGAAATTTATGGAGAGAGCTGAAACGGAGAAATCAGTGATTAACTTGCAAAACCTGCAGGTACTAAAGGAAATTTGTCGTTAAGAATGAAAAAAATATTAGCCAAAAAATACAAGAAATTCCTAGCGGACTATTCTAAACGCATACATGTTTTAATTAGTAATGTTTTAATTAGTAATAAAGATTATGCTACGATGTATTAGTAGATGCTTTAATAAATGTATTATAAACTTTTGCGTTTTTAAATATTTTTTTTTTCCTGAGATAATTTTATTGTTTTTTTTTTACACTTGATTGTTTTACAAAAAGCTCAAACATATTCATTATTAGCAGAAAAATGTTCATTAATCTGTGTTAGAAATACCTAAAATTATTTTTATTGTGTACTAAACATGTGCGTTGTGGTGCATTGGATATCGGCTCGGAACGAGAAATCGGGGAGCCGAGTTCGAATTCCAGCCGAATTCATTGCATTCACTTACGCGCAATTACCCTTGGGAAAGGTATTAAACCGTCTATTCCTTCCAGTTATGGGTCAAATAACAGGACAGATTGGGTTCTATAGACTTGGTCGGCAACCAGTCTACCGCAGAAAACAATGGCAACCTACTGTGGGATAATCTTCTACCCAGTGAGTCATGTCTCTTTCGAGACATGATCGCCCAAGCGTATATATCTTATGGCACTTAACTGACTGACTGACTAAACTTATGCGTGGCACTACATGTATATATATATATATATATATATATATATATATATATATATACACTAGCAGTATAGCCCGGCGTTGCACGAGTGTAATGAAAGCTTTAAAACTAATCCATGGTCCTGGAGCTCAGACTCTTTGTACGTTGGCACGAAAGACTAAAAAGCAATAACTGTTTCCAGTTAAAGCGAAACCGTGGACTGAAAGAAAAATGAATGGATGTAAGTCAAATTTTGATTCCCTGGTATCGATAACAAATTTTCTGCACTATTGTAAGAACTACAACCTTGAAACTTCTGAATATCGTTTTTTATGTCTTTGTCTATGATGGGTATCAAATTTCATTTAAATCGGACCACTCTTTCTATAACCCGATTTTTTCGATTATCGATTTTCAATATTTATTGGGAATACCTCGACACAAAACCTAGCTAAAGACACTCGCAGACGCTTATAGTACAACAGTGTAAATTTCCAAGAAAATCGGTTCAGCCGTTTCGGAGTCTATAGGTAACGGACACACACACACACAGACACATAACCACAGCGCAAAGTTTCATTTATAAATAAGTTTAGATACATATATGTATATATAGTGTTGGATTGTGATATTGTTTAGGGCCAAGGTTGTTTTTTCAGTGGTTTTACTAATAAAATGTTTTCTAGCTAGCAGGTTTTTATTTTAAAGAGGTATTGGGATGGGGATAGGTTGTTGATAATCACAAAGAGTTTGTCATTTTAACTGAGCAGGTTCATGTCGACTTTGAATTTTTGATATCGTCACAGTTATGATGTTCTCGTTCGTCAAGGCCCCTGCCGAGTGGGATAATGGTGTCAACGCTAGGCCACGTTGCAAAACAGGTGAAAACTTTCTTGGAAACGCTTAAATGTCCCATACCACCCGCCGTGTTCACCAAACCGAATATCACTTTTTCCGATCGATGACTCATTGCCTGACGGAGCAGCACTTTCATTCTCATGAAGATGCCAATAAATGGCTCGACTCGTGATTAGTCTTAAGTGACGTGTTGTTTTGCCGACAGGGAAATCAAATGCTACTAGAAAGATGGGGACTAGTTGTGGCTAGCGATTGACTATATTTTCAGTAACATGTTTCTTGTTAATATTTGTAAATAAAACATTAATTTTCATGAAAAATCAGCGAGAACTTATTCAAGGTCTTAATAAATTATCGTCACTGGAGAATAACTTGCATAAAATTCTTGAGTACATTCTGCAGCAAACGTACTAATAAGCTTCACTATATCATCAAATATGATTCGGAACAAGTTCATGAGTATTTCAAGGACGCATCTTCTTACGAAGAGGCTTTAACAATACTGTAGAGCAGGGGTTTTCAAACGTTTTGTCTTGCGGACCCCTTTATATTTCCACTATAAACGCTTATGAAATTTATACATAAATTTTTCCTAAAAATAACTTATAGTTTTGCATTTACGTAGTAAAAACTTGTTTTAAGCTTACTTTAGACATAAGTGTTCAAATAAAATAAATTAATACTGCATGTTGATGAAAAATGTAACAAAATTTAATTTAAATTACTTTGAATTTTAGGTGATGGGTTAATCTTTGTATCCCCTATTCTATCCTTGCGGACACCACAATTTGAAAACCCCTGCTGTAAAGTATCTACATATAAAAGGAAAGTGAAATTGTTTCCAGACACTTAATGAATAGGAGGTGTTAAATGCCCTTAGATTCAATTGGCGGATTTTATCGAACCTTATGTGCGTTGTCGTGCAGGGGATATCGGCTCGGAACGAAAAATCGGGAAGCCGATTAAATTTTTTGCATTCACTTAAACGCAAATACTCATGGAAAAGGTATTAATCCATTTCTTCCCTCCAGTGATAGGTTAAAAAACAGGACAGATTGGGTTCTATAGCCTTGGCTGGCAACCAGTCTACTGCAGGAATTAATGGCAACCTACTGCGATGTAATATTCTGCCCAGTCAGTCATGTTTCTTTCGAGATACGATCTCCCAAGCGTGTATCACGCATGGTACTTAACTGACAGAATAATGCTAAGTAAAGATTGGCATTTTCTTCAGTATCAGCAGAACAATGTCGTGCTGAATTCATACAAGATGCCCTCATAAACGGGATGCAGTGCACGTATAATCGACAAGGAATACTTGAAAAATGCACCATAACGTTACAGCAGGCCAAAAACCGGAGAAAATGCTGACAATGACCATACAATTGTAGTAATATCAGAGACCTCTTTACGTATTTTAAGCAGCTATTGTATAGGCTTTTCAAAATTAAAAATATCAACCTTAACTAAAGGCACTTATTTTCTCGACTGGTGCAAAAGACACAAAAAGATATTATGCCCCGCTGGAAGGGATAGATGCTATTTGGGCAGAAAGCACGAAGTTTGGGATAAATTTTGGAGAAGTAAAAAAATTAACGGGATGAAAAAATGTTATCTTGTTCGGCATCAGTGGACACTTCAACTATAAGAAACGAGAACACGGCTAAAGAACAACCACTAAAAGCATTGACACGAGATCACATAAACTTCCTGAACGCAATCATTGATTCGTGATGATCTTAGCTATGCTTAAACATATAGGTGATGGCGAACTCATCTTTTTCAATACAAATGCCTGAATACTGTTTAACTAATCTACCAGTAAATGGTTCTTCATACCAAGGAGTAAGGTATCTGCTAAAGAAAGATTTATGCTGTTATTAGTCCAAAGATTTTAAGCCAATATTCAGAAGTAAAAATAACCTTCGGAAACTTTAATCTATCCTTTAACGTAAGCGGCCTTGCAGCTATGAATTTCCTGTATCCAGTTATCTTCAACAATCTTACACCTGATTATAAACGGGTGGATAATAAATCAAGACAACACATGGAGGGGAATAAATTATTTATTCAACCGATTATTCGTTTGTTGAAAGAAGGTATAATCAAACCAAATTATTAGCCACGGAGAGCCCAAGCCTTCCTAATGTCCTATGGGAACATAAAACAGTGAATGGTTATAAATATTTCCCAAACTATAAACCAGTTTACTTTTCAGGGTGACTACTTTCTGCCCAAAATAGACCAGATTATATAGAAAATAGACAAAAAAAAAAGAAAAAAAATAACAAAACAAAACAAAAACTGTCTATTTAGTACACTGGACCTCAAAAGTGCCTACAATCATGTAGCTATATAAACCAGCGATAATCGCTTTACAAGCTTCAAGCCCAGCGGCAAACTCTATCGACTTCGTAGAATATCATTTGGCGTAACGAACAGGGTAGCTAACTTTCAACGGGTGATATATCAGATAATATCAAAAGAGAACCTCTAAGATACCTATACTTACATCAATAATGTAACCAACTGCGGGAAAAAACGTGCGGAACATGGCAGGAATCCCAAATTATTCATAATGGCTGCAAAAATTTCTGTTAATCTAATACGTATTGTCTCAAGCAATTCTACTACACGATGAACTTTATTCTAAAGACAAATTATTGGTGTTACCTCATAAAATTTTGATTTCTTTCCACTTCCTGAGTAATTCAGGACTTTCTGGCCAACTTAATATTTAAAAAAATATATTTTCGGTAATAAGTAAAAGTTGACATGCCGGTAAAATAGGACAGTCAATATATTATTAGTATATTTTGTGTTACTGTAGAATAAGTTTGTAAGATCTGATGAAGTATTGTCTTCTTTAAGACTTAAAGAATTCATTCACTCAAAGCCATGTTTAATCACTGTTCTGAGAGCACACCCATACACACACACACACACACACACACATATATATATATATATATATATATAGAGAGAGAGAGAGAGATATAGATAGATAGATAGATAGATAGATAGATAGATAGATAGATAGATAGATAGATAGATATTTTGATTGATTTGGAATGAAGAGCATGATCTAATTGAATAGTTCGACAAAGATAGACAAGTCAAGATAAAGATAGTAGGCGAAAGCGAGTGGGAGGACTCAGTACACGAGCGCTTTCTAATCAATCGCGCGCCTCCCAGAAGACAGCTTTCCCCGAAAAGGTCACGAGGTCTTCGTCTTCCTTGTCGCGGCGATGCAATGATATCTGGTGTCCAATTGTTTTTCTGCTACACCGGTACTATCTCAATGCATTGTGCAAAGCAAACCCTCACCACCAGCTACGACCCACCCCGCTTCCACGCACGCACGCACGAGAAGAAATTCAGAGAATGAGCATTTCGGGGAAGAATGTGGATGAGAGAAAGAAGGTGCGAACCAATCGGCGGAAGACAAGAGAAGTTTGACGAACGTTGATATGTTGGATTTATGTAAGGAAGATGAACGCTCTGCGCTAAGGTATACGGTGCAACACAGTACAGAAGATAGGTGCACCTGACCGCAGCTTCAAGTATAGGATGTATTGGAATGCCTTCGAGTGTCACGTGAGATACGGTATCAACTAAATACGAAATATGATATTCGATCGCATTCAAAGTAGATGAGTACGATTGAATAAATTACCTCTTTAACATTGTGTCCATTTCTATACAAATATGTATACAGCCGTATATTTTTAACTTATTTGTTAAAAATTTATTTTTAATATGTACTCGTATTTGAGTAGATGCTCATGTTTTTTCTTTAATTAAACTGGCCTGTATAATAAAGAAATCTTAAGAAAAAATGTGTCTTTCTGTAAGATTCGAACCTGCGACCTCTCGAAGAAAATATCATTAGATCTGAGGTGTCTTAACAACTTGCCCACATAGAACGGACCAATGGTCAAATAAAACCAAATAATGCTTTTAATATTCACATCTGTTCTGTATTCATATCCTGATGTAAGCAAAAACAATATATTTACGAACATTTTACAAAATCCGTTAGTAAATGTATAAACTCGGATATATTTTTAATCTATTTCTTTAAAAATGATTTTTAATTGAAGTATTTGAGTAGATACTCTGTTTATTATAATTAAACAATATATTGATTTACTTTTACTGGCTTGAATAATCGAGAAATAATATAAAATTATATATATATATATATATATATATATATTGTGTGTATTTTGGCAGCATTTTTTCATTAAACATAGAACATTTAAGCTATTAACAATAAAGTGTAATATATAATGAACTTAATTCTTTTGTTAGAGTTATTTTGTTATATATTACACTAAATCCACTACATCTAATTCATTTGTCCGCAACGACTCTTCCCCCACCGTTAGTGATTTGCAAAAAAACAATGTAGTATATAAATTCATATGTCCATTTAGAGAATGTATCTCTAACAACCTCTATAATATCTACATTGGCCACACCACAAATTCGCTCTCACGGCGTCTGACGTTGCACTTAAATAAAAATTCAAATATTTTCCGTCATTTAGAACAACACGGTTATCAACGCACACTTCTGAGAAAAACGCTTGTTGATAACACGTACATACTCAAACAAGAAAATAATAAGCAGAAACTAAAAATCCTCGAAACAATTTAAACCTGGTTTGAATACAATCAATTTTGATATTTCCAATAACGTACTCAAATGTCTGTAATCAGACCAGGGACCACAACACCACTATTTTGTCACTGTCTTCGGCCATCCGCCACGGTAGGGATGGACTTATATTTTCAATTCAATTATCTTTATTGTTAATAGCTTAAATGTTCTATGTTTACTGTGTGTTAATATTTACTCTTTGATAATGGCTTATGTGAGCCGAAAGCTTAGACCCGATAAAAAATTCAACAAATACTGTGATTTTTTGTTGTCTTTCAACGACATCACCATCAAGTATATCAGACGGTATGAACGGATCCTACACAAAATTAATAGACAAAACTTGTCTATATTATTCAATGAAACCTGCATTAATATATATATATATATATATATATATATATATATATATATATATATATATATATCCCTAATATATAAGCATATCTATTAGTGTACGTTATTTTAGACAATTAACGTGCATTTTAAAACATCTAATTTTGTTATTACATTACATTTTATATTACCGAGAAGGAGTTTGATTTGAAGTTAATATTTTTAAACAGTGAATGCAATGGCTAATGACCTAGAGATCTAATGACTTTTTTTTATAGAAAATAAGCCTTTCGACAGAAATCGAACCTATGTCGAAACTTTTAATCAGAGTAATGGGACTCGCTAACGAAAGCAATAGTGACATCAGCAAACAAAATTGCCCCAAAGGAAATTAGGCGCAGAAAAAAAAACGAGTGGATGACTGAAGAGATTCTGGAAATGATGCAAAGGAGGCAAAAAATGATATCAATACATGGAATGGAGTACAAAGAACTACACAAAAAAATAAGAAGAAAATACAGACAGGCTAAAGAGGAATGGCTCAATGACAAATGTGAAAAATTAGAGAGATTGAGCAGGTATAATAAAGCAGACATGCATAAAGAAATAAAAGAACTGACAGGACAAAAAACCTGCTCTTCAACAGGATGTATAAAATCCAAGGATGGAACAATCATTTTGGAGAAAGAGAAAATACTCCAACGATGGGAAGCATATATAAAAGATCTTTTCAACGACAAGAGAGAGCAACCGATAATATGCAAACGTGAGAACGGACGGGAAATATTAAAGTGTTAAGTGGAATATGCAATGGCCAAACTGAATAGAAACAAAGCAGCTGGACCAGACGGCACAGTCATAGAGCTGCTGATAGCCCTGGATTTATTTGGTATAGAGAAAATTACAGAAATAATAAATTAAATATATAATAGTGTTGTAATACCAGATGACCTCGGCAAGCCGATCTTCTTAGCACTACCTAAGAAGCCAGGAGCAAACGAGTGTGAACTCCACAGAACCATCTGTTTAATGAGCCATATAACAAAACTGATCGTCCTAATCCTGATGAAAAAAAGCGAGAAGCAGAATCAGGCCAGAGATAGGTCAAGAACAGTGCGGTTTCGTCAAAGACACTGGAACAAGTAATGCCATATTTATGATTAGGATGCTCTCTGAAAGGGCAATACAAATGAATAAGGACTTATATCTGTGCTTTATTGATTATGCGAAGGCGTTTGACAAAATACGCCACAAAGAACTGATGGAGATGCTCGGTAGCCATGACATTTTGAGAAACACTTAAGAGTAATCAAGAATCTTTACTGTCAGCAAATCGCTTGAATACGGAGAGGTAATGAATTCAGCAGATATACAAAGATAGAAAGGGGCGTAAGACAAGAATGTGTCTTTTCATCGGATCTGTTCAACTTGTACAGCGAGAATATTTTGAGGACCCTAGAAGTTATACATAGATTTGTCATCAGAGGTCACAATTAAAACAAGCTAAGGTACGTAGATGATACAGTGCTGATAGCAGACACAGAAAGGAAACTACAAGACCCCCTACAGAAGGTCGCTGAAGAGAGTGGTAAGAAAGTATTACAAATAAACTGCAAGAAAACCGAATGCATGGTCATCAGTAAAAAGGGCAGCTTAATATGTTAAATACAGATAGGGGATACTAGAATCAAGCATATACAAAAATCTAAATACCTGGGAAATGTTATAACAGAAGACGGAAAGTGCGACACAGAGATCCGAAGGCGAATTGGCATGGCGAAGGAAGCATTCCAGAAGTTGAGTAAAGTATTAAGAAACAGTACAATTTTGCTAAATAAAAAAGAAGCGAGTACTGGATTGCTATGTGTTGTCAGTTCTTCAATATGGCAGTGAATGCTGGACATTATCATCAAAGATGAAAGAAATACTTGAAGCAACTGAAATGTAGATCTACAGAAGGATGCTACGAATATCATGGATCGAGCATGTGAGCAATGATGAGGAAGAGACAGCTGAAGTTTCCGGGACATGTAATGAGGAAGGAGGGCTTGGAGAACCTGATACTAACAGTCCAGATAGAGGGAAAAAGAGACAGGAGAAAGCAACGAATAACATATTTGAAGGAACTAATCAGGTAGATGATTGAACGAGAGTTGCATGGTGCAACAGGAGAAGGTGCGCCAAGAGCCACGAGGGATAGGGAGACGTGGAAAACCATGATCGCCTAAGTCCTGAAGGAACAGGGCACATAGAAGAAGAATAAATCACGCTTAGTTTGAAGACAGTTTCCTCGGCTAACAGACTGTTAATATGTGTTGATTATTATATCAAACTGTCTGTCTGTCTGTCTGTCTGTCTGCCTGTCTGTCTGTTTGATTGTCTCTCTTTCTCTTTCTCTCTATCTCTCTTTCAATATATATATATAGTCATCCGCAGACAGATCTGTGTTTTTGCTGTAAAAAAAAAAAAAATCAGTACGGTTAGACACCGGATTGCTTTTAGCCAGGATTGAAACTCGACCGAATTGTCATTATTGCGATTACCCCTGAATCTTGCAATGTCAAGCACCTCTGCCCTCTCGGAAACTCTGACCATGCGGTATTTTCCGTTAGCATCTCCTTCCGCTTCCACTCCACCCAAGAACCTCAGACCAGCAGAGTATCTTACGGCTACCGAAGAGCTGATTGGGACTCGTTCCGGGATTTCCTGTGTGACGTCCCTTGGAACAAAGTATCCATCCTTCCCGTTGAAGACTGTGCGGCTGAGGTCTCCTCTTGGGTTAAGGCTGGCATCGACGCTTTCATACCTGCCAAGAAGTTAAGACTTAAATCCCACTTATTTCTCTGGTTCTCTCCAGCCTGCTCGGCTGCCATCGCCCACCGAAATCAGTTCTTTCTGCTTTACCGGAGTCACGCGTTGGATCTTAACAGGCGCCTTTTTCACCCAGCTCGCAATGAGTGCATGAAGATACTTAAAGGAGCTAAGTTTATGTTTGCAGCCAGAATAAAGCAGCGCATAGCATCCCGCATGTTCGACTCCAAAGAATCTAACTCCTTGCTGAAATTCACTTATGAACTCATGGACAATAACGAAATCCTGGTTTTGCCGTTAATATAAAGCTATAATCTTATAAAATCATCACTCATCTTTATCCTACCAGTAAGATCTCTTGTATTCTCAATTATAATAGTCAATGCCCAGAAAGATATAAAATAACAGTTATAACTAACTTCTTAAATAGAGCATTTCAAAATTCTTCCTCACAAAGAATACTTTCGAGCGAACTAAAACACATAAAACAAAACATCATTGGTAAACAAATAAAATTATTTTTAAAAAATAAATACATGATACTAGTATTAAGAATAAGACGTAAGAAAACATCACCATATTTTATTGCAGCCAAATGCACATTAATTTTAAACAGGAAGAATTTTCTATACAAATCATTATTAAACACCATATTTTTGCCTTACTTCCTCAAAAACATGTA
>JBBBDQ010029067.1:0-72500 GCA_037127315.1 Ascarosepion bandense | reverse complement strand
AGAAAAATCCAAAGGTGTATCCTGTATATAAAGTGCTAGGATAACTCTAAATATATATGCATATAAATACATATAGAGCAAATACATATATATATATATATATATATATATATATATATATATACATACATAGGTACCGCCGTTCAAGTTTTAAAATTAGCTTTAATCGAAAGCCAAGAGATTAAGTTTTAATTCCATAAAAAAATACACTGGTGAATTTTAAACCGAAATTATACTGATTTTAATCTAATTTTTTCAGAGTCGGAAAAATTAAATTTAAATTTCCCAACATTTTTGATTGATCGACACATTACGTAAAGAGTAGCCAAATTTCTGTTTTAAAAATCTTGCAAAAATAAAATATACCTCGCTGACATGTCATTTAAATCAATTTTTAAAAATGAAACTCACCTTTGTTTGATTTCAATCAAGTAATAATTCCTTACTGCCAGAAATTTACAATAAAAAATTTTTTTAACTATGGTAGCCCTACCTGTCATCACCTCGATTACGGAATTGAGATGTTAAAAGATTTATGAGAACCGGAAGTCGTCAAGACGGAAAATATTGCAACCATACGAGCCAAAAAAACATAAAAATTGACATTTTTTTTGCCTTTAACTAAATAGTAAAATTAAAGATTTAATTTAATAATTTCAGCAATTATATAATATTTAATAGAATTTTAGTTTAGATTTATAGCCAGACATTTGAATATACTTTCTGAATCAATAAAAATTTAAAAATTTCAATTTCTTTTAAAGTAATTTTAATTTCATAACAAAGAATGAAATTAAAATAACCAATCTAAGTTATTTTATGTTATTTATTAATATTTTTATTATGTATTTTTCATATTATTAAGTTATCACTAAGTTTAAGGCATGGTAAAAATATCTAATTTAATTTTTATAGTACTGCAGATGTTATAATTATGCAAACATGTTATGACTCCTATGAAAAATCGTACTTACTCAAAATAGAACGTAAATGGACATATTTACACACAACAAAGTTTTATATTTAATTAAATTAAAATATTTCTGCTCAACGATTTTTATTAAGCTTTTCAATTTTAGATAGGCAATATGATAGCCAGCTCATAACTAAAAAGTCAATATTTTGGAGATTTAAAAAATATTTTTAAAAGCTTATATATTATTAAATCATTTAATAATAAAAAATTAAAAAAAATGAGAACAATTCTTTTAAAATTTTATTAATTAAACGAAAAAAATTATTTTCTTCAGAGTATAATCTCCGCAATAGTTATTATTTATTCCAGTAATTAAAAGATTATCAAATTAAAATATATAAGAGTTTTATTGCATTTTTTATTTTACTCTTCGGGGAATGTTTTCGGATAGTGATTGCAAACTTAAGATAAAAAAATAGAAGAGTTATATTCCCCAATAAATTTATTCGCCTGAAGAGAATCAATCTTAGACTCGAAACGCGTGTAGCGTCACAAATATCATTTTGCTTGTATAATATTTTTAAACAACAATAAATATACACTTTAAATAAAACGTTCACGGCCTTTCACACTTTTTATTCTATACCATTTTCTCTCGTTGGAACAACACTATTTCCTTTTCTAATATATATATATATATATATATATAAAGAAAAAGTAAAATTACTCTTAGTTGACATGTTCCATCCGCGGGTGGAATTGATCCAAACGAATGTAACGAATTTATATTGTATCAAGTATATATAAACAAATATTAAAATAGTCGTTAGTTCAAAATAAAATTGAAAACGCTCATGAATATATATAAGGCAAACATAAAGATCTAGTTAAATTATCTAAGATCTTAAGATTACCTTGATTGCTCTAATAATGCAAACATACTCCACAAATATAACTTCAAAAAAGAATGCAGATGATTAAAAATATATTAATCCCAATCAAGCAAGTATAGTCCCAGACCCCTTCTTCCACATCTGAACATTTTCTACACGTTATTCACGTGACTGATGCACATTGCTCACATGAATTTTTGCATTTTGATTTATGAGATTCGATTTCACACAATGCGCTACTCAAAAAACATTAGTTTTTCCCCCCTTCATTTTACTTTTTCACGTTACTGAAAGTGATTCAGTATGTGCGTTGTAGTGCAGTGGATATCAGCCCGGAACGACAAATCGGGGAGCCGAGTTTGAATTTCAGCTGAATCCCTTGCATTCACTTATGCACAAATACCCCTTGGGAAAAGTATTAAACCGTCTCTTCTCTTCTTTATGGGTTAAATAATAGGACAGATTGGGTTCTATAGCCTTGGCAAGTCTACCGCAGAAAACAATGGCAACCTACCGCGGGATAATCTTCTGTCTAGTCAGTCACGTCTCTTTCGAGACATGATCGCCCAAAGCGTGTATCATGTATGGTACTTAACTGACTGAAGCTGATTCATGTGGGTTGAAACTTTGCACATATACTTATCTTCACATAATTTTGAATGTTTAACAGGCCAGTTTGCTAAAATGCGCAATATGAAAATGCACAATAAATACATTAGACACAGAATTTTATTCATTTAAATAAATCATACTTGGGAGAATCATGTCTGCCAATTTGTATATGTGTTCTCCTGTTTGTGCAGGCAAAGCAATTTGCTCGAATATTGTACAAACTCATACAAATATGCATATACGAATGGGCCTGTGCAGTCAAAAGTAATGGCCAAATATTTATATCAATATGCCGTCTACAGTGGCGGCAACATATATATTGATGTACCTACTATTGAGTATCTGATATTAAGACATACGAAAAAATAATTCCCCCTCCCTGCGAGCGTGACAGAAGAGAAATACACACACACACACACACACACACACACACACACATATATATATATATATATATATATATATATATATTCCATTTTTACACGAGTTATTACGGGACCTAGGTTTAGGTCTGTAGCCAGCTAGTGAAATAAAAACTCTTAGGGTCAAGTCACTGGATCTAACCAACGCCTATATCTATTAGGCCATTTGTCTTCAGGTCAAATGGCTAAGTTTGATATAAGCGTTGACATTGCACATGAAATGAGAATATTATACCTCAGTGATCGAAATAAAGGGGTAGGTTAAAAATTCCTAGCACCTGATGAAAACCGGGGCGTGCAACGAACGAAACGTCGTAAACATGGCAATAAAAATGAGGACAACAGGCTGAATATTGTAAATATCGTAAATTTTATCTAATCGCAAATGTATAGAGAAGCCATTCTTTGCTCTAGTTAATACAGTAGAACTAAGGATGGAGCCGAAGGGATACCGGCATTATTACGAAAAGATCTAAAAGAGTGGGCCGTCTAGGATAACTTTCATTTCAAGATTTAGAAAATTTTGTTTTACGTTTGAATATTTTTCTTTGTTTCTGGGGAATTATTGTATAATTGCAATGTATGCTCGAATCTTTGTATTATATTTTCCACAATCTGTCACTACACTCCAGTTCATTTTTATTTTTTATTTTTTGTTGAAAAATATGGGTTGAACACACTGCTTAGTAATAATGTTTAATCGGACCAACTGGCTAATGATTAATATATGTCGAAACACCCAAAATATTTACTAAGTTTTTTCAGTCGAGTATAAGATAACCGAGTTCGAATTCCAGTTGAAGCCATTGTATTCACTTACGCGCAAATACCTTTGGGAAAGGTATTAATCCTTCTCTTCCTTCCAGTTATGGGTTAAATAGCAGGACTGACTGGGTGCTATAGCCTTGGTCGGCAACCAGTCTACGGCAGAAATAAATGGCAACCTACTGCTGGATAATCTTCTGCCCAGTCAGTCATGTCTCGAAAGAGACATGATCGCCCAAGCGTGTATCACGTATGGCACTTAACTGACTGACTGATAAAATAACAAATACAGTGCACCCGGGTACTATCGAACTCGGTACTCATATAATATATTTCTGTGACCCACAAAAATATGATTGGCGGCAGAGGCAGTGACCGACAAAAGTGTGATTACGTCAAAGTCAGCCAGCTTCAAAGGCAGTAATCGGCGAAAATGATTAATAGATGTGCCTAGCCACAGAAGAATTCGAGAAATTTCAGCTTAGATAAATTCGGTATTTTTCAAACAAAAGACAGAACACTGAGAGAAACACGAAGAGAGCTTAGGGAAGAGAGAAGAAGATAAAACAACTTCCGCAAGTCAACTTCCTCACATGTGCGTGATTCCCTCTGACTATTTGTCGCTACACAACCGACATCGACGCAGAATTAAAATATAATTTTATATTTTTATATATACGCATTCGTATTGTTTGTCGGGCAAGACGATTGCTGTTTCAAGCAACAGCAATAGCAGCAGCATCAGCAGCAGCAGCGGCAGTATATAACACTCAGAATTAGTGGTTAACCGAAATAGCAACTTTAACCCAACACCACCACACACCAAAATATTTAACAACCTTAGATTATTTAGTATGAAGTTAAAGCACTGAATAGTAATGGTTACCCAGATAAGCAGATTTCTCATTAACAACATGGCAAGGCACATTGAAATATTCCCGGAACTTATAATATTTTAGAATAAAGCTAAATGAATTCTAGTGAGGATCGAACTTACTATTCAATAGCCATAATTATCCACTAAGTCTCGCACTCTGATCTTACCCAACGCCGATGCGCCGATTAAACTGGTTATGATTGTGGCATTTATGTGTGGCTTTCGCATAAACGAGATCAACTACCAGACAGCGTTTGCGGGTGTAATTCGAAAATTAATAGTTTTACGAAATAAATTATAAGAAGACAATGAAAAGTGGGGATTTTACAAGTTGGAATGCAGAAAAACGGCGAGAAAGTGAAACTAAGAAAAATTAACCGAATCAAACTCCAGTTTTTGTGTAAGAAAGGTGGTAGGCCCACTTAGATGTGATCACAAGGCCAAAAGTATGGGGCACCCAGTGAGGCTTGAATTCACTACTCCGTTATAATACGTCCTAGTGAAACAAACTTGTTAACCATTACAATACATCCTTTGTTGGACAGGGACAGAGTCGAACCCTTATGAAATATATTTTCATTATCGGGTAGATTTAAAATAGATAATGTACATTAAGTGTCCTCGCATCTCCGACATTATTTTATCCTGATGTTGATATCATTTTTAATATCTCACTTTAAAGGAGAATTTTATTTTAATCGTCTTCATGCGTCAGTTCTTTTCAACATAGATTACTTTTCACAATTCTTCAAGCGACTAACATTCCTGTATACTTCACGTCAATATTATGAGCTTCGGTAGGGTTGAGCTAATTTATTTCCGACATTAATTCTCGTAAAATTTTCGCCTTTCCACCAAGAAAACTAATTCTGAGCATACAAAAACCATTGTCTTTTGTTTTTACTGCAGACAACTTTGAATGTGAATTATTTTTATTCTGACACCCAGTGGCCCAACAAATTTTAGTAATAGTCACTCTACGTAAAGTGGAGTTATTGTGATTCGACGCAGAGGAGCACGCTCTCATGAACATAGATAGATAGATAGATAGATAGATAGATAGATAGATAGATAGATAGATAATGAATAGACTGATGGAGACAGAAACATTTAAATATATCTGAATACACAAAAATAGATAGATAGATAGATAGATAGATAGATAGATAGATAGATAGATAATGAATAGACTGATGGAGACAGATATATTTAAATATATCTGAATACACTAAAATAGATAGATAGATAGATAGATAGATAGATAGATAGATAGATAGATAGATAGATAGATAATGAATAGACTGATGGAGACAGAAACATTTAAATATATCTGAATACACTAAAATAGATAGATAGATAGATAGATAGATAGATAGATAGATAGATAGATAGATATGATATGATATTTGACACAACCAAGAAGACTTTCTACAAAAAAGAAAAGAAAAGAAAAGCTTATGTTTATTCTTTTGTTAACCTTTTGGGAAATTAGATCGAGGCTTTTTCAGCAAGTTACGTATATCAGGCAACTTGTGCGCGATAAAATGGTACAAGTTCTTGAGTAGGCATCCTAGCTATTTAAACAGTGAAAATAATATCCACTTGCTGACAGATCAAAAGTCTTGTCTGTAGGCCGGTAGACATTTTCTTCTTTTTTGTTCATTTATTATTATCAACAATTTTAACAACTCAAGTTAAGATGACAAGTGGCGGTATCATGAGAACATTTCATCTGCTGGGTTAACTATCGAGTGGACTCCTTTGAATATTAGTGGACGATGTTGTTCAATTTCTCCTCAATGAACTGAACAGCCGGAGAGTATGTGAGGTCGAAGTTCTCCTTTTGGAATCGTGAAAACCATTTCTGTTCAGTTTCTATATTAGCGCCCTCTCGGCACACACCACAAATCGTAAACGAACTCACCAATTCATTTCCGGTAGTATCTTCCTCTAAAATCTTCTTCCTGTCTCATTTCTCTTGTTTCGATTGTAACGACATCCTCTCAATTAAGCAAACCTTATAGCGAACAGCTTTACAGTAGAATTATTCATATGCGTACTTCCTTTCGTATGACCCCGATCAATGAAAATCGTTCTAATTTCATATCTCTGAATCAGTGCCATGCTTAGCAACATCGCCCCCTCCCCGCAGAATGCGCCTTGAGGCTCCGCTGCCCGCAAAATGCAATGCGCCCCACCGAACATACTGAACCCATAATAAATGGTACTTTAAACAAAATAACATACTTTCGAAAACTTCGCATACTGTCCGAGTCGCTAGATTTTATTAAACGTTTTATGACATCCTGAAAGTTTTAATATACATGTTATGTTCTTGTATGTATGTCGAAACATATCTATAATCTATTTCTCTCTTAAGTTCATTTTTTTTAACTACAAATGATTTGCGGCTTCTTCGGGCCGGAAGGCTTCTATCAAAGATTATATATATATATATATATATATATATATATATATATATATATATAAAGAGAGAGAGAGAGAGAGAGAGAGAGAGAGAAATGGGTTTTCAATACATATATATATATAAAGAGAGAGATAGAAAAAGAGAGAGATGGCTTTTCAACATACAAGTATGATAATAATTTTCCAGTTAATCCTAATAATTATTTTGTTAATTCTTTTTCTTTACAATATATCTGCAGAGCCAAAGAGTCTTGCGGTCCCTAGGGAACTTCCGCCCACTAAAATTGTGGTGGGGGTCTGCGGGGTCTCTGAGCACGGCTCTGCTCAGAATGTTGTCAATTAAATGATTGTTCACTTAATATTTTCACGGATTTTGCACTGCTGACTGATCGGCCTGAGACGGCATTCCAAATATCAGAATGGTAAGGGCTGAATCTCATTAGAAACAAAGAAAAGAGTGCTAGATTGCTATGTGATATCTGTATGGAAGTGAATTTCTTGACGATCTCATCAAAGATAAAGGAGAGACTTGAGGCATCAGAAATGTGGTTTTACAGAAGGATGCTGAGGATACCATGGACAGAGAACGTGTGCAACAATGTGGTATTGGAAAAGATGCAAGCTAGAAGAAAACTGATAATAAATGAAGAGACAAATGAGGTTCCTGGGATACGTAATGACGAAGGAAAGCCTGGAGAAGTTGATACTCACAGGTCCGATAAATGGAAAAAGAGACAGGTGAAAGCAACGCGAGACGTACTTATTAGGTCTGAGCAAATGGTTGACGGAGCAGGGCTTAGAAGAGATACAAAAAAAAATTATTGTGAGCGACAAGAGACAGAGCCAAGTGGAAGTCTATGATCGCCTACGTCGTGAAGGAACACGGCACATGATGATGAAGAATAAGAAGAAGAAGAAGAAGAAGATCTGAATTTGCAAACTCCTGAATAACGAATTTATCTAAACATAGTTCTTGAGAACAATCTCCATAATAATAACTGTAGAGTATCTAGATGCTGATACGTTTTGTTTATTGTAGTTGAAGGGTGCAGAACGATTCCTCACACACAAGGAAGAGTCATAAATATAACATATATAAGAAGAAGACATAATGTCGGAAGAAAAGTAGGCGGATCTGAAGAAGACTGTCATTACCTTTAAATTTATCGATTTTCATTTTTTTTTGTTTTTTTTTTTACTACTTTCAGTGCAATCTTATTGATTACACCCTAAACTTTCCGGTTAACAAAAAAATTTGGAAAAATTTCAATATTTCAACACTTTCAGTGGGGTGCTCAGTTTTTCATACTACGTTATAGTAAATCGATCCTCCATTTTGGAAACACTCGCCCGTATGAAATTACCACCAACTGTAAATTGGTTGATTAACAATTTATTTTTTCTTTACTTTTTTCAGTTCAATCTCATCGATTAAACTCTAAATGTTCCGATTGCCAGAAAAAAAATTGTAAAAATATTCAACTCTTAAACAATTTTAGGTGGGGCTCAATTTTTCATACACTCTTATAGTAAATCGAGCCTGTTCAATTCACTTTTTTGCTTGTGCATATTCAACTACTGAATCCTTTGCGAAATTTTTGAATAAAGCCATTCTTGGCGTTTACGAGGAAGATGCCTTCGTAAGAACTAAAGAAAACTTGAAAAAACAAAAACAAGAACAACAACACGTCCCTACAAAACCAAAACAAAGCGACCCCAACGCGAGTGGTTCCAAATTGGAGGATCGATTTATTATAACGTTGTATGAGAAACTTATTCCCCTCTAAAATTGTTTAAATATTGAAATTTTTTTAAAAATTATTTGGATAATCGGAAACTTTATGTAATAACAGATAAGACTGCACTGAAAAAGTAGAAAAAAAAATGAAAAACAACAAATTTAAAGTTGGAGAAGTTTATTTTCCTGTATAATAAGTTTATTTTTCTGTATAAGAAGTTTATTTTCCTGTATAAGAAGTTTATTTTCCTGTATAAAATGCAACTGATTTTAAAGGAAAGCGAATAAACAAGGTAGAAGTTAGCATCAACGAGATCATCGAGGTCACCTTTGGTGTCTTGTGGTACCTCTGTTAACCACCGTTTTTGTATGAATTCCTTGTACATACCGGCGTGATGTAGCTTCCCTGTGCCTCTTCTACAAGTACTTTCATGGCTTCTGCTCCGATGAGCTTAGATCACTGGTGCCGCCTAAGCACGAATTTACACGAGATACTAGATTAGCAACTAGGTCCCACCCTTTTACAGTTAAACAAATAAGATGTAACCGTAAATTCTACTCCAACAGCTTCTTTTCTCGCGCTTCCCGCCTGTGGAACTCCCTTCCACAAGTCTGCTTTCCCGACAGTTACAATCTCCAGGTGTTTAAATGTAGGGTCAATAGACACCTCCTATCACACTAACTCCCAACTATTCTCACAACACTCTCATCTACCCAACCCTCATTCTCGGTATCCTCACCCGCCTATCACCCACCCTCTGTTATTTCCTATATTTAATCAGCCTTTCTCCACTCTACGTAGCCCCCTGCACAGTAGTGGCAGTGACATGCCTTGCTCGGGGTGAAACGCTTATAAAAAAAATAAAAATAAAAAAAAATAAGGTATCACATTCAGTGCCATTGAGCTTGGTCAAAATGCTGCGTTTTTTTACGGCTTTAGCAAAAAAATAGCGGCGTCTAACCCATCCCAGTCGTCATAGATACACATGCAGGTGTTTTCAAGCTAAGGTATTCTCACATTCCATACAAACGATGTGCAAAGGTGATTCATTTCTTTCTTTGCTTGCGCCATTAGACAGATATTAACTCGCCATAAAGCAAATAAATTCAGTTTGACAAATTTTGTCCATTTTGAGCTCTGGGAAATATGGGCTTGAGTCCTAAACTAATGTATAACACGCAGCAGACTTTTGAACACTATTTTAATGCTGAAACCCGCATCTTATACAAACATGATTCCTTTATTTTATTCATTTTTCGAGTAAGAACTAAAATTATTAAAATTTAATGGTTATAGTTTTTGAAAGTTTTTAATAAGAAACGTGAATTTATTCAATAATGTAAATGAAAATTTTGCGTTGTTTCGACGCTTTCCTGTGTTTCAAGAGTAAATCGCATATATCGCAAAATCGGTTTTCCTCCAGTTTGCTAAGGGAAAAGAGCTTTGATTACCGTCAGAAGGAGCATTTTCTTTAATAAGATATTTTTTATCTCTGGATCGATAGAAATTACCTTCACTGTTAGAACAAAAGACAAAAAAAAACAAAAAAAAAAACACATGCACCCGATGAGTATAAGGTTTATAGAGATTTATTAGAATTCAACAACGTGAATAAATGGAACAAAACAACACATTGAAAGAATCCCTGGAAACCCCAGCTTAAGAGATATACAAAAAATTGTATTATTAAGTACAGCCCGCACACTAAGGAAAACGCTATCTATGTAATGCTGGGAATGATAGGGAAGATAGAAAAACATGAAATGGAGTCATAACAACACGCCACTACCTGCCTTAGGTCTCCCCGCAGACTTGGTTGGTAGTGAGACCAATGCAGAAATCTAAATATGATGAAAAATGACATAATAATAATAATAATAATAAGTCTTTTCACTAGAAACTTTCAAGCAAATATTATGCATAATAATATGGATCCAAAATGCAGGTTTTGTGATAAACACCAAGAAACAATAGACCACCTAATCTCAGGCTGTTCTGTGCTTGCTCCAAATGAATATAAAAATCGCCACGATAGAGTTGGGCAATATTTACATTGGGCAATGTGCAAACATTATGGAAAAGCTGTAAACAAACAATGGTATGAACATCACCCAGCACCGGTTACAGAAATAGAAGATGTAACCATTCTATGGGATTACACCATCTACACAGACAGAAAAATTGAAGCAAACAAGCCAGACATTATTGTTAAAAACCAGAAGGAGAAAACTTATCTATTAATTGATATGGCTTGTCCAGCAGATTGTAACATAGCAATCAAGGAATTTGAAAAACTGTCAAAATATAAAGACCTGGAAATTGAAATAGAAAAAATGTGGAAATTGAAAACAAGAGTTGTGCCAGTGATAGTAGGTGCACTTGGAATGATAAAAAATGGAACAAAACAACACATTGAAAGAATCCCTGAAAACTCCAGCTTAAGAGATATACAAAAAATTGTCTTATTAAGTACAGCCCACACACTAAGGAAAACTTTATCCATGTAATGCTAGGGATGATAGGGAAGATAGAAAAACATGAAATGGAGTCATAACAACACGCCACAACCTGCCTTAGGTCTCCCCGCAGACTTGGTTGGTAGTGAGACCAAAGCAGAAATCAAAATATGATGAAAAAATGACATAATAATAATAAGGAATTTGAAAAACTGTCAAAATATAAAGACCTGGAAATTGAAATAGAAAAAATGTGGAAATTGAAATCAAGAGTCGTGCCAGTGATAGTAGGTGCACTTGGAATGATAAAAAAGGCAACAAAACAACACATTGAAAGAATCCCTGGAAACCCCAGCTTAATAGATATACAAAAAATGTCTTATTTAGTACAGCTCACACACTAAGGAAAACTTTGTTTATATAACGCTAGGGATGATAGGGAAGATAGAAAAACCATAGCAACACGCCACGACCTGCCTTAGGTATTCCCGAAGACTTGGTTGGTAGTGCGACCATAGCAGAAATCGAAATATGATGAAAAATGACATAATAATAATAAAATTAACAACAATAATAATAATAAAACTGAATTATTTGTAACTACCTGTCCGTTAACCCATCCTCTTTGAATAAGTGATATGAAAAATAAATCTGAATTATTAATGAACAAACACCGATTTTAAAAATTGCTAAAATTTGAGCAGTTCTGTTCCTAGGTAAAAAGCATAATTCTATCTCATGCCAATGCATTACAATACTTTTAAAGTTATTAAAAATAGGTTGAACTTACGTACATTAGAAAAGCACTATACATATACAAAAATATATACACACACTCATATATATATATATATATATATATATATATATATATATCCGTATGTATAAAAAGGGAGATTGCAACGTTTAAAACATTAATTTAAAACAGGGCTCAATGTAAAAATAGTGCACTAGTTATTTATTATTCACTGTTACATAAGAACATGTAAGTAACAACTACAAAACTGTACATTTTGTTTCGACATTGAAAAAACAATATCTCCTCACGTAGTTAACAATGATGGTTACAAACGCTTTTATTAAAAATTTCATTTTACGACACATCACTTCACTTTCCGATTTTGAAAAGTATATATATATATATATATTAGAAAAAATTAGTTATTTCATGGTAAATCGGGAGTGTGGGCATATTTCTGGCGAAACATCATCGGCTTCCGTCGTTATTGTACAGAAGAATTTATGGTTCGCCTGAAATAGGCCCATATTTTCCGATTTACCATGAAATAACGTGTCTGCCTAAATCTTTTCTTATATCTGCTCTATATGTATTTATATACAGATATATTTAGAGCTTTCTTAGAGAGTTATCCTACCACTGTATGTACAGGATACTCCTTTGGATTCTTCTATATCTGCACAACATGGTTATATATATATATATATATATATATAGTCATCCGCAGACAGATGTGTTTCGCTGTATCACAGCTCAGCATTACGTTTAGACGCCCGATTGCTTTTAACCCAGGATTGAAAGCCGACCGAATTGGCTATTCTACCTCTGAGCTATGGGCACTCGGTTGAAGGAGGTAGGATATATATATTTATACTCGTGCTGTCCTTTTTGTTTTGATTTTTAGTCTGTCTGCATAATAAAGACGTTAAGAATTTTACTGCGTAGTTAGGCATTTGTCTTTATCTCATTCTTTTCTTTCTCTGTTCATGATTTTTTCTCGCCTAAGGTATTAGGTCGTCGAACAACCTTTCTGTTGGTCAACTCAACATCGCTTGTTTTTGTATATATATATATATATATATATATATTGCGTATTTAGGCAACAATCTCTTTTATTTTAATAATTTCCATATTATACGACCAAAAAATTATATAAAAATGTTTGATGA
Source organism: Ascarosepion bandense (assembly GCA_037127315.1). Lineage (NCBI taxonomy): Eukaryota > Metazoa > Mollusca > Cephalopoda > Sepiida > Sepiidae > Ascarosepion > Ascarosepion bandense. The sequence goes on along the minus strand of JBBBDQ010029067.1, from coordinate 59,485 downwards.
TAATATGTAGGATTGATGCGGGGAATTTTTTCACTTAACTAAGCAGAGCCATGCCGACATCAATGTTTTATAAAGGCACCACATGATACATATATCATAAGTAAGGCCTTTTTTTTTAATCTGATGTTATTTTCCGGTCTCATTCTTTTTATATGGAGCTTAGTGTAATTTGACATTTTCGTATTTAACTCTTCTACAATTGGCTAATTGCATTTGAGTACTTTTGAAGTATTGTCTTCTTTTGCAGATCGTTGATTTTTTTTTATTGTATTAACTTTCAGAACTCGTGAATGGGTGTCCAGTTATTTGGTTTATAATGAATTGGTTTCTTTTTTGTCATTTTGAAGTCAACAATCTTGTCTCTAAGCATCATCATAACTTAACACTATATATATATATATATATATATATATATATATATATATGTGTGTGTGTGTGTGTGTGTGTGTGTGTGTGTGTGTGTGTGTGTGCGTGCGTGTGTGTAATAAAAATCTCCAAAACTGATTAACAAAGTTGCGCTTTGAAAGAAAGAATGCAGTTTGCAAATGTGATCAACATAACAAATATGGCGAGATTAAGAACGAGAATAAGAAATAAAATGGCGTTTGCTGACTGACTGACAGACTGACTACCATTACTATTGTTTCGCACGTATCAGCTCGTCAGACAGTGAACAAAATTAAAGGCAGACAACAATATCTTTCCTAGTCGGAGAAATTTATATTTTATTGCGTACTCTAATTTGAATAATCTGGTCAGGTATTCGGGCGCCATACTTATGCACTCGTATTGACCAGGGATGGGAATGTTTTCTCAAAATTTAATGCAATTTGACTCATTCAATTATACAAAATAGGAGAGAAAATATTCGAATGTACACATACGAATAAATAGTTCTTTATGGCGCCCGGCTGACTATTTTAAAAACTGGAATATGGAAGTTTAGGCTACATTTACCTTTCTTTATTGAATTTGTTACAACCTCTTCATACACCAAGGTATTTAAAGTGCTTAGAATATTATCAATTCCCCATTCTGAATTTTTAATGATCAATGCAGGGCATCTCCTATCACTATCAGTCAGTTAAGTGCCATACGTGATACACGCTTGGTCGATCATGTCTCGAAAGAAACATAACTGACTGAGCAGAAGATTTTCCTTCAGTAGGTTGCCATAATTTCTGCAGTAGACTAGTTCCTAACCAAGCTTATAGAATGCAGTCTGTCCCGTTATTTAACCCATAACTGGAGGGAGAAGCGACAGTTTAATACCTTTCCCAAGGGTATTTCTGCGAAATTAAACTGGAATTCGAACTTGGGATATGCGTTGTAGTGCATGATATGCGTTGCAGTGCAGTGGATATCGTCCGGAACAAAAAATCGGAGAGCCGAGTTCGAATTCAGCAATATTTCTGTTGCTTCATGTTTATTCTCCATCTTTGAGATGGTCTTATATTAACTGCTATATAGGAACACTAATATTACATAAACGTTCTGCAGGCTTCAGTTGTTGAAAAGTGTCCAAAAGTACTCACAGTGTAGTAATATTCAACCAGTTGACCACTAGACCACATATTTCATTGGTGATAGATTTTGTTACAGCTTGACTAGAATTTGTTCTTTCATTCTGCATATTAATCTGATATTCTATATTCGATTTTTCATTTATTCTTATTTTATGTAATTCATTAACGCACTCATGCCTGCCGGGTGATAGGTATAATTAACTTACGATTAAATTACCCGTGATTATTACCGTACTTTAATAAATCTATAATACAGTATAATTTATAAGACTAAACTTTCTAAAAAGACATACAAAATTTTCATCTTCTTCCATGTGCCTTGTTCTTTTAGGAAGTACGCTTTCTCCTGTAACGTCTCGCAGCCCCCATTCTGTCATCCACCTGCTCAGGCCCTTCAAATATGTTATCCGCTGCTTTTCTCTGTCTCTTTTTCCTTCTATCTAGCCTGTTAGTATCAGGTTCTCCAAGCCCTTCTTCCTCATTGCATGTCCCAGGAACTTCAGTTGTCTCTTCCTGATGCCCACCATTAATTTCCTTTTCGTTTCCATTCTTTCCAACACTTCGTCATTGCTCACATGCTCGGACCACGATATCCGCAGCATCCTTCGGTAGAACCACATTTCAGCTGCTGCAAGTTTTCCCTTGTTGATATTGTCCAAAATTCACTGTCATATGGAAGAACTGACAAAACATAGCAATCCAGTATTCTCTTCTTTGTTTCTAGTGAAAGATTCCTGTGTCTTATAACTTTACTCAGCTTCTGGAACGCATCCTCCATGCCAATTCGCCTTCGGATCTCTGTGCCGCACTTTCCGTCTTCGGTTAGAACACTTCCCAGATATTTAAATTTTCGTACTTGCTTGATTTTAACATCCCCCACCTCTATTTTGCACCTTGGGCTGTTCTTTTTGCTGATGACCATGCAATCGGTGTTTTGCAGTTTATTTGTAGTCCCTTCTTGTCACTCCCTTCAGTTATCTTCTGCAGGAGGTTTTGCAGTTTTATTTCTGTGTCTGCAATCAACACTATGTTGTCTGCGTATATTATGTTGCTCAAATTGTGACCTCCGATGAGAAATCCTGGCATGACATCTAGGGTCCTCAAAATATTCTCACTGTACAAGTTAAATAGATCCAGTGAAAATACACATCTCTGCTTACGCCCCTTTCTATCTTTGTATAGTCTTTAAAACAGACATTGTTTATCAAAGAGCAAGAGAGCTTTAGAGTTTTATCGGGGATTTAAAAATATTGCTCAATGATACCTTGACCTTATGAATTTAAGTGCAGTACTAGATCGGCTGAGGATGTGCGTTGTGGTGCAGTGGATATCGACAAAGAACGACAAATCGGGAAGCCGAGTTCGAATTCCAGTTGAATTTCTTGCATTCACTTACGCACAAATAACTTTGGGAAAGGTATTAATCCGTCTCTTTCCTCCAGTTATGGGTTAAATAACAGGACAGTTTGGGTTCTATAGTCTTGGCTGTCAACCAGTATACCACAGAAAGCAATGCTAACCATTAAACCATTAAACCATGCCGACGTGCGTCAATCTTGCTCGTATTCATTTAATAACGAATTTGGATAAATAAATAAGACTGTCGGCTCGGCTAGGCTAGGCTAGGCGTGTGGTACCCCGAATAGTCGACACTTAGCCTACAACGAGCGACATTGCCCGAGTGTCACATAGCCGGCTGCTGAGCGTCCGACCACGGCAAACGAGTGGTAGTCAGCCAGGAGTCTGACTCGCGTCCGATCACGCCAACGTGTGGTACCCCGATTAATTTGTCGTTTGCAATGTTATGAAGATGTGTGAATGTTTTTCCTTATTATATTTGCACTCTGGGTATGTATATGTGTGTCTGTTTAGGAAGCACAGTAGAAGAATGGCTTGCTGATCGGATTGACGAATCAGAGAGCCGTTGTTCGAATTCCGGTCCAGTTTATAGCTTGGGAAAGATATACATCGAGTTCATTATTTGAGAAAGGTGTGAATCCAACTTTTCTCCCCAGCTATGGGAAAATAACAGGACAGATTGGGTTCTATAGCCTAGTGTGGCAACCAGTCTATGAGAAGGAAAACTCTAAATTTCAAGCATGAAAATGTTTGAGCTCTGTCAGGCTATTTTATAAAAACACGCCACTTTTAGTGTGGCTGCAATATATGTGGTGTCCCCTAAGACCCTAAATGGTTGCGGGACTTATGACCGTGATATGTGTTTCTGTCCGCTATTAAGCCTTGTCCACTGTGCTCGAGATAAAATAAAAATTCCTTATCGAATATATGCATGCCGGCGTTTATAAACATTTTAGATTCGTATTACACATATGTTCTGTTTGTAATTGCTTCTTTTTTTTCTTTTTTTCCTATGCTGTCAACATTGTGTTTGACGTGACCGCTTTAAAGTGTGAGCGTTTTTTCGACGAGAAGGAAGCTGGCTTCTGGGAAATTGTTCTCAAACTCGGAAAGGCATTTTTATAGCCACGCCATTACGAAGTGGAAAGAAAATACGCTAGCGAAGACATATTACCTATCTGACCTCTTCTAACCTCATATTTCTTTCCTTTTTCCTTTTCGTCCTTCATCCTCCATACTCTCCCACAAAACTTTGTGATGACGGTAAATGAAAAAAATACTAATAATAGAGAAAAGGATGGCAGACAAAGAATTGGGTTCAGCAAAGGCAAAGTGACGAAGACGGAATTGAAAGATATAGAAGACGTGAAATGGAATCAAATCGAGGCTCTTCGTTCATCCAAAACTGTCGCAGCCATGAATAACAGTGGAACTCTTCGTTGTCTGAAGTCGGACAAGTACCACAGGGCTTTAATGGCCGACCAAGACTCTCTGCAATTATGGAAATGCGGTCGTCGCTTCGAGTAAAATTCTATATTTGCTTCTTATTTTGGGCTCTTCAATTTACTTACTTTCCATTTTTATTTATTCACGGGAGAAAAAGATATCGGGGGAGAAAACTGTCCAGAAGTCAAGGTAGCCCCATTAGAGTAAAATTGAGGTTTTTACAAAAATTACTTTTTCGGTCTGGAAAGCTTTTCAATTATTTCTTTTCTTGTCTATTCGCTAAAAGGTTTCGTTTCGCTCAGCGCATTGAATTACCAACCGTAGCCCACGTTAGTGGAGCTCAGTAATATATTCCACTTTAAGAATAAAAGACTTAATACATATATATATGTATATATATATATATATATATATATATATATATATATTGTACGTGTCATATAGAAACCCTGAAAATTAATTAGATATATACACACATGTACACATGGTTTTTGTTTTTTTAATCATTTCACCCCAAGCAAGGCAGTTTTGGTGCCACTGGTGCGCAGGGGGTTACATAGAGGGAAAGCGATGAGAAAGAGGTGCAAGTTATAGGGGGTGTCAGAAAGAGGGTTATAGAAAGATGAGAATAGTGGTGTGATGAGGTGAAGTTGTTGGAGAAAATAGCTTAAGAGAAAGGATGTAAGTCAGTGAGATAGAAGATGACTATTGTCCTTACATTTAAACTCTTCGATATTGTAGCTGTAGAAGAAGCAAGTATGCGGAAGAGAATTCCGGGTGGGGAAGTGCGAGAAAAGAAGCTGTTAAAGTAGAAATTGCGGTTACATTTTATCGGTTTCACTGTAAAAGGTTTGGACCTAGTTTCTAGTCTAGTAGCTCGAGTAAATTCATACCTAGGGGTCACCAGTAAGCTAAGTTCATTAGAGCAGAAGCCGTGGAAATATTTGTAGAAGAAACACAGGGAAGCCACATCACACCGGTTAGTATGACTGCAGCCGAGCTGCTAAGTCATTATTTGCATATTACTTTTTATGTGTGAATCTATAAAAAGCTTACGATCATCAAACGCCGGCTCTCGCACGATCACCTATGTTAAGCAACATCAGTATGTAAATGAGTGACCAACTGGAAACACCAGGTTATCTTGTACGTGTAGTTAATGTAATGGATAACGACCCGGCGTTATGAATCGAAAAGCTGAGTTCTAATTCGCTGTATTCACTTCCGCGCAAATACGCTTGAGAAATGTATGTATCTACATCTCTCCCCAGTAATGGAGAGAGATGTAGATAAGCTGTATAAGAAATTGATAAACTGTTATAAACAAATTAATCTAACATTAACCAATATTACATAATTTATCAGCTTTCCGGTATCTTGAGTATAATTCAAGCGGTTTTGATGTGGAAAAGTTTTTTTATTAACTTGTCAATCTGATTTACATTACAGTAAGATTTATTCCATAAAAACAGTTTTTAAACGATCGAACAAGCCAATAATGAGTTGGTGCAAGGGGATGTGAAAATGTCAGGTGGGTAAAACCAACCAAGTTCCCAATTTTTTTTCTCTTTTTTTCTTCTTGATATATGCGGCCTTGCGTTTTTATAATGGATAATAGCATTCTTTCCTGTTGACGAGTGCATCCCGCTTTCGGACCAAAATTTTATAGACACCCTACCACTCCTGTATAAATATCTTCTTCTTCTTCTTCTTCTTCTTCTTCTTCTTGCACCGAGTCTTTCTGGATCATGAAGTTCCATTTTGCACTGTCTCTTGTCGCTATCAATATGTTGGTATCTCTCCCAAACCCCGATTCGCCAACCATTGTTCAGGCCTATCCAATATGAACAGCGTTGCTTTCTCCTGTCTCACGTTTTTTTTATCTCCGTCCTATGAGTATTAGATTCTCTAAGCCCTTTTTCTCAATACGTGTCACAGAAAGCTCAGCAATTTTTTTCTAATATTAAGTATATTTTATTCTCTTTAGCATCCTTTCTATCACCGCATCGTTGCTATTGTGCTTAGTCCATGCTATTCTCAGCATCCTTCTGTAGAACCACATTTCAGCCGCCTCAAGCCTCTCCTTCATTCTTGAAGAGATAGTCCAACATTCACTGCTATACAGAAGAACAGATATCCCATAGCAGTCCAACACTCTTTTCTTTCTTTGCAATCAGATTTCCTTGTCTCTCAGTAATCCGGTTAGCTTTTGAAATGTGTCCCTGACTATGCCAAGGCATTTGCGGATCTCAACGTCGCACTTTCCATCCTCTGTCAGAAGGCTTCGCAGCTATTTAAATTTCTTTATTTTAGTTTAGTTTCTTCAACTTGTAGTTGGCATTTTGGGGTCTTCTTTTTGCTGATGATCATACATTCAGTTTTCTTGAAGTTTATGCTCTTTTCCTCTCGTTTTTTCTTTCTACCTTCTGTTGGAGGTTCTGCGTTTTCTTCTCCGTGTCTTCTATCAGCACCGTGTCATCTGCGTATCCTATATTGTTGAGATTGTGACTGCCAATGACGAATCCCGGCAAGGATTTTAATTCTCCCAGAAATGTTTCGCTGTATAAGTTGAATAGATCCGGTAAGAAAACACATCCTTGTGTTGCGCCTGATTCTATTTTTATATACCTGCTGAATTTTTTTTTTTTAATCATATCACCCCGAGCAAGGCAGTAACGCCACCGATGTGCAGGGGGCTACTTAAGAATGACAAGATTGGAAAAGAGAAAAGCGGAAAACACATCCTAAGCAGGGAAAAAGGGATGAGCCTTTTCACCTGTTCAATAGACGTGGGTGGAATGTGAACCGGGTGATAGTTTAGTCTATCTACTCCAATTGAAAAAAAAAAGGAAAAGGCGTGAAAAGATTGGAAAAGAAAAAGCCGGAAACCACATCCTCAACAGTGAACAAGGGATGAGCCTCTTCACCAGTTCAATAGACGTGGTTGGAGTGTGAACCGGGCGATAGTTTAGTCTATCTACTCCAACTGAAAAAAAAAGAAAAGAGTGAAAAGATTGGAAAAGAGAAAGCCGGAAACCACATCCTCAAGAGTGAACAAGGGATGAGCCTCTTCACCTGTTCAATAGACGTGGGTGGAGTGTGCATTACCTATCCTCAAGCAAGCGGTTTGCTGTCAATATAAGTTTTTGATTATCCTAATGAATATCGAATTCCTCGTTCTTGTATCTTTAACGAGACCACACAGTTGTTGCCCTATCTCTGGGCCAATTCTGCTACGCTCTTTCTTCATCAGAATCCGGATGATGAGTTTTGTTATGGTTATCATGATGCTGATTTTTCGGTGAAATTCACATTCATTTGCAACTGGCTCCTTAATTAGTGCTATGAATAAATGAACTGCTTAGGTCTTCCGGTATATTGCCACTGTTATAGATTTCGTTTATTATTTCTGTGATAATGTCTCTGCCAAAGTCGTTCAAGGACATCAGCATCTCTGGTCCTGCTTCTTTATTTCTGTTCAGTTTGGCCTGTGCCGCTTCTACTTCGGTTTTCAAATTTTCTGTATTTCTGGTCCGTCCGTATTTCTGAGTATGCAGAAATATGCATTTAGTATTTAATTGTGCTTTGATTCTTTGAACCTTGACTGCTTGATGAGTATGGATCTCTCGCACTGTGACCTGCTGCTTATCTTTGCTGTCCATGATTCTGGTTGGTATACCGGTCATCAGAGTTATATGCACTTAAACACTGTATAGCCACTTCTACGTTTCAAATGGTTAAGAAATCCAAATTAAATAATATCCCACCTATCGCACTAAACGCAACATTTCCTTTTTTGAATGAACCTCAAATTTGAAGTTTCTTGTGGATACCAATCCAGTGCTTTTCGCGTGAATTGTTGTCGTTAGCAACCAATTTTGCATCACTTATTTGTAAGGATGGTATATTAATTATTAGAATTTGTTCGTAAAAACAAAAATTATGACACTGCCTAAGAGATGAGTTAAATTTCTAAGCGCCGCTTAGATTTTGCACAAGGTGCCCAGTGAAAATCGAACTCACTACTCATAGATACTAATGAGACAAGCTTGCTACCCATTACACCACGTTGAGAGGAACCCCGGCTAATAGAAGAGTTGGAACTGAGAACTTGTAGAATGGATGGAAAGCAAAACAAGTTCTGGTCTAAATAGAATGTTTTTATTACGTTTGGAATAGAAGTTCAAACTACCCAACTTGAAACTAGATCACGTATTTATAGAAATACATTTTAACAGCGATTATAAAAAAAAATGATCATGTTTTGGTAGTATTAAAAAATTAACTACTGGAGATTATACGATAAAACTTGCACCTGTAGTAGAGAAAAAATAGAAACTTCATCATTAATTTTGAATAAAACATTTTGATAAAATTTCGGTATGTCTAAAAACAGAACACAGAACTTTTTTACACGTTCTAAAATGAAATCGTGTGCGGCTTAGAATTAACATGAAATGAAGCTATTGAATAAAATATATGAAAGTTTTTTTCTGAGTTGCTCAAACATTCCTCGTTTTCTGAAATCTATTTGCGATAATCAAACGGTTATAAAACATCAAGAGTTTTTATTTATTCTAAATTTGTTTATCAATTTTATTCGTTTTTATCTTTAGAAATTCAATTGATTTAACAAAATTGATTGTTACGATTTTATATTTCAGTCGTGCGCCAGCTTTTACTTCAATTTAGTTCCCAAAAATTGTTTTTCTTTGTTCATTTTATAAAAAATATAATGATAATTTCGCCTTCGATTTTCTCTGACGAAAGATACCTAAGGTATTCCCCCGGTTTTTTACTATATATATATATATATACGGAAGGCATATTCCCTTCATTATCAATAACCCCAACCAACCCCACAACAACAATGGACCAAATATAGACAGCGGATGATTTCAGTTCTTGCCCATTCCTCCTGATGAGACGTTGGACACCCAACGTCGAAACAACCATATGATTGTAGAGGACATCTACAGAAAAAAATTATGTACATGTTCTAAAACATAATATATATATATATATTTCGATATATATATATATATATTTCGATATATATATATATTTCGATATATATATATATATATATATATATATATATATATATATATATATATATATATTTCGATCTCGGCCAGACGCAAGTGAATGTGTCTAGTCACCCTGATGAGCTGTGATACAGCGAAACAGGCTTGTATGTGAATGACGTTTCGATTGAGCTCTATAGAGAAGAAAATTTTTAAAACAGTTTCCATATCTGCGATATATGCGTTACTCTTCAAATGAATTGAGTTCTTTCGGTGACTGGCGTGTGTATACACTGCTTATATACAACACGTTAAAATTTCCCTTCTTCGATTCCATAAAGCCTATGGCTTAGAGGGTAGCGCCTCCAGCTGACACCAAATAGGTCGAGATTCGATCTCGGCTAGAAGTAAGTGAATGTGTCTAGCCACACTGACGAGCTGTGATACAGCTAAACAGGCTTGTATGTGAATGACTAATATATATATATATATATAGAGAGAGAGAGAGAGGAGGGGAGAGAGAGAGTGAGGAATAGATAGATAGATAGATAGATAGATAGATAGATAGATAGATATGGGTCTTTAGCGGCCTATATCTTTGTCTTGCATGTAATTAGCTGTTTGAAACATGTAAATGATATAAACATCAGAATATTTCTTAAATTTCTATTTTAGTTTGTCGGAACGATAAATTCTTAATACTCACACATGCATGCACGTATACAGACACACAAACACACATATAGATATAGATATATAATGCCAACAAATGATTTCTTTACTTTACAAATTTGCGAATATGCAGGAGATCCAAAGTTCATTTTTTTCGTGGATATTCGATTCTCTTAGTTATGATTAAAAACGATATGTTTCCTGTACGGTAGACAAGATTTAATTGGTTCCAATAGTTGCCGTCGACAAACAAATCAATGTTGCTTGAAAGAATTAGGAGAATAATTCAAAAACTGGTCCTGCTATAAGCAAAAGTGAATACACCATCATTGTATTCTATAGAAACCAGATGCAACTATACAGTATATACATATAAAATGAATAGCAATTCAACGGGGTACATCGTTTAATATTTCCAATAAATTCCAACGGCATTAAATGAGAAAGAATCTTAGAAAGAAAATTCTCGAAAGTACCAATATCGAATTTTATCAAAATATATATTTTTTCAATTGGAGTAGATAGACTAAACTATCGCCCGGTTCACATTCTACCCACGTCTATTGAAACAGGTGAAGAGGCTCATCCCTTGTTCCTTCATTAGGATGTTTGTTTCCGGCTTTCTCTTTTCCAATCTTTTCACTCTTACGTATCCCCCTGCGCATCAGTGGCGTTATCGCCTTGCTCGGGGTGATATGATTAAAAATATATATATATCTGCGAGGAGGGTTTTTTTCAATATCTCTATTCCTGAAACGATCACGTTTTTCAAACCTAGCATACACGACTATAGAAATATTAAAAAGCAAAATAAAGCAGTTGAATTTATATCCTCATGTTGTTTAAATTATAAGTCAGTTAAGTGTCATAAGTGATACACGTTCGGGCAATCATGTCTTTTTCTATTCATTACTGACTAGGTTGCTATTTCTTTCTACGGTAGGCTTATTGCCAGCCAAGCCTACTGAACTTTATCTGCTCAGCTATTTAACCCATAGCTGGAGGAAGAATAGATTCATATCTTTCTTACGGGTATTTGTGCGTAGGTGAATTCAACGAATTCGAGTAGATTTCTAACTCGGCTTACCGATTTCAAATTCACATATACATTCAGTCAGTTAAGTGGCATACGTGATACACGCTTGGGCGATCATTTCTCTTTCGAGACATGACTGACTGGACAGAAGATTATCCCACAATAGGTCGCCATTGCTTTCTGCAATAGACTGGTTGCCAGCCAATGCTTTAGAACCCAATCTGTCTTATTATTTAACCAATAACTGGAGGTAAGAGACGGATTAATACCTTTCCCAAGGGTATTTGCGCGTAAGGGAATGCAAAGAATTCAACTGGAATTCGAACTCCCGATTTCTCGTTCCGAGTCGATATCCACTGCACCACAACGTACATCCCACACGATATACATTACACCACAAAAATATCTCACCCATGAATTAATATCAAACTAAGATAATTTAATTACCAATTTGTATTTTAAATTAAATTCCAGAACATCACTTACACATTTTTTTTATTGAATAGTAAATTGTGTAATTTCGTGTTCTCCATAGCTTGCTTGAACTTTTGACCAACCTGATGAATATCTATTACCGTTATATCTAAAAGATTTGTAAATTTAGTAATATATTTTTCTCTTGTATATAAATAATATGGATGTGCGTTTTTATGGAGTGGATATCGCCTCGGAACGAGAAATTGAATACCCTTGGGAAAAATATTAATCCGTCTCCTCCCTCCAGTTATGGGTTAAATAACAGTACATATTGGGTTCCTTGGTTGGCAACCATTCTACCGACGGTAGTAATGGTAACCTACTTCGGGATAATCTTTTGCCCAGTCAGTCATGTCACTTTCGAGACATGATCGCCCAAGCGTGTATCACCTATGGCAATTAACTGACTGATATAAATATTTGTTACACAATAAGATCCTGAATAGGCGAAACGGATCCAATGCGCTAATTTTTATTTTGCTTATATATATATATATATGTATATATATATCATATGATGATCCACGTATATTGTCTTAATATGTATAGGAAAAACTTCTGAAAAGTTGCAAGTTTAAAAATTTATTTTTTTGACAGTATTTATTTATTTCTATTTGTTTCTGATGAAAGGCCGAGGCCGGTCTGAAATATGAAATATATATATATATATATATATATATATATATATATATATATATATGAAATTGATTAACGTCAACATATCGTTAATTTGTTGGTTTAAAAATTATTTTTAATGGATACTTGTATTTGGTAAGAGGCTCTGGGTTTTTTTTAACAGTATATTTATTTACATTTACTGGCCTGAATAATCGAGAAATATTGGTATGAAAATGTTCGTACACCGGCAGGATTCGAATCTGCATCTCTAGTGGGGAACCGTCATTAGATTTGATGTATCTTAATCACTCGACCACGCAGATCATTATGGCAAAGTAAATGACGACAGTTTTCGATTCCAATTTTCTCCAAGCGCTCTTGCAAATTTCTTAGTGATGTTTTAAGTGCACACATTATGACATAAATTGCGTGTGTGGCTCTGCAAAAAATGAATAGATCCGATTACATTAATAATAGAGAATCACAAACAGTAAAAACTATTTTTGCAACGTGTTTCGTTCAGTCAGAATCTCCATTAAAAGCAAAATTCAGAGATTGCTTAAGAAAAACTTCTATTTATACATACAGAGGAAAAAGTACCATTGAAGAAAAGACGTAATAGGTTCAACTTCAGATCGAAGAAAATATTCGGTAAAAAATGTCAAATCTATGGGAAGGAATGGAAATTATGAAGGACGATAAGTCATGTAATTTTTGTAGTATTCGTCATCGAAAGGAAAAACTTATTAGTGTCGCATATTGACACTGTCAATGGAACTTCAGTTCTTCAGGTATCGTGTCAACAAGACTCCTCACAACTCATTAAGTTCTCAGAGCATCCTGGCAGAATAAACGACGACAGTTTTCTGGAGGTATACAATCTTGATTTCGATTCCAATTTTCTCTAAGCACTCTTGCAGATTTCTAGGTGATGTTTCAAGTGCCCACATTACTACATAAATTGCTTCTGCATTCATGTTCCATAGCTTCTTCAAATACGTCGAACCTGGAATTTTCCAATCATTTCAGTTTCTTTGCAGCCAACGTTTTCATGATATGGAACAGCAAAGTCAATAATTTGACACTTGCTATTCTCCTTATGTATAACAATAATATTCGGTCTACGTACTTCAACGACATGAACTGTCTGGACTGAGAAATCCCATATGTTCTGATTTGCAGTTTTACAAAAGTTTCTCAATATTACTACTACTACTACTGATACTACTGCTACTTCTAATAATAATTCAGGACGTAGGCGATCATGGACTTCCATTTGGCTCTGTCTCTTGTCGCTCTCACTAATTTCTCTCTTGGTATCTCTTCCAAGCCCCGCCACCTCAACCATTTGCTCAGACCTAACAAGTACGTCTCGCTCTGCTTTGCCCCGTGTCTTCTTCCATTTATACGAGCTGTGAGTATCAAGTTCTTCAGGACCTCCTTCCACATTACGTATCCCAGGAACCTCATTTGTCTCTTCCTAATATTTAGTAATAGTTTTCTTCTTGTTTGCATCCCTTCCAACACCTCATCGTTGTACACGTTCTCAGTCCATAGTATCCTCAGCATCCTTCTGTAAAACCACATTTCTGCTACCTCAAGCATCTCCTTCATCCTTGATGAGATTGTCCATTATTCACTTTCATACATAAGTACGTATATCACATAGAAATCCAGCACTCTTTTCTTTGTTTCTAATGAGATTTTCCTGCCTTTCAGTACCCTGGCTAGCTTGTGAAATGCGTCTTTTACTATGCCAATATTTTCAAATTTATTATGGGGATATTAAGTTTCGGAAAATAGCAATCAAAGATATATGGTGAATGGTATTGTCTAATCTTGTCTTAAAACATGAAACCGCTATCCAGTAGCCATTGCTGATTTTCATAATCACAAAGTTTCTATTGATTTATATATATATATATATATATATATAAAGAGAGACAGACAGTCAGAAAGAGAGACAGAGAGAGACGGACAGAGAGGGTGAAAAAATAGTATATCTATCTGAATGTATGTGCGTAAAGCAGATATATATATATGTATATGTAGAAAGAAAAACATATGTATGTTTACATTTAGATAGATAGATAAAACTTTCTATAGGTTTGTGTCTGTGTATATATATATATATATATATATATAAAGAGAGAGAAAGAGTGCATGTATATCTATATATATATGTGTGTGCGTGTGCGTCTGTGGCTGTGTGTTGGTGTATTTGTGTGGGTTCATATGCATATATGTGTGCGTATATATATAAAGAGAAACAAAGAGATGTATATTTATTTGATAGATCTCTCTATATATATGTTTGCGTGTCTACGTATATATAGTGGGAAATAGAGCGTATATGTATGTATGTATGTATCTATCTATCTATCTATCTATCTATCTATAGATAGATAGATAGATAGATAGATAGACTGACTGACATGTGAGATTGGGCGTGTGTGTTGATAAAATATATAAGGCCATATATTCTTTATATTCATTGAAAACATTTTGCTTAATGTCTTTTTTTACTTACGCTGTTAGCAAATAACAAAAATTTGTACCTACTGCAAATTGTGTAAAAGGAAATTGTTTGCTTGCACACACATATGCACATGGACATCTACACACTCACACAATATTTTGTGGAAAACTTAGACGTACACAAAAGTATGCATACATAAAGAAAACACAGGCACACACCGATATATATATATATATATATATATATATATATATATATTCTTCTGGTTAGGTGTAGTTGTAGGAAAAGATATGGACAAATAACTAAGTTTTCTATTGGAGAACAGCGGGGACAAAGAAACCTTCGGTGTGATATTTCTCTAGACGTTTAAAAAGATGTCTTCGTGTTGCAAATATATAAACAACATCAAAAAACAATAACGGTAGAGTATAGCAGAAAAACAACAAAACACGAAAGGAAAACTCGAAAACACAGACCAGTGGAACAAAAAAAAAACGGAACATAGAAGCGTGACAAGAATAGAGGGGTGAAAAAGAAAAATATTTTTTTTTTCACACGTAGCCAGGCATCGCAGCTGGCGGCAAGCGAGAAAACGTCCTCATATGAATGGCGCTGCGCCATAAGTTGCACAAGGTGTTAACGCAGAGGGGGAAATGCGTAATGTCTTTGTCGATGGCTACAAAACTGTGATATATGATTTTAACGAGTCGATAGATTTATTGTAATTTTCTTAAACGCCGACTCGTTCATAACCGCATATATATATATATATATATATATATATATATATATATATATATACCTCTGAGGCGATGAACACACGCAAACATATATGAGTGTGTGTGCGTGTGTGCTTGTGTGTATGTTTGTACAATGCTTTGTTGTGTGTTTATGCGTCTATATTAATGAATCCATATTCCCATGTTCTTCCTCTTCTTCATAACCACATATATCTATGTAGGTGTGTGCATATGTATGTTTTACACACATTCATAGGTAGGTGTGCGTGAGCGCGCTCTGTTTGGCATACATGTGTCTATATTAATTAATCCATAACTTGTCTACTTTCTAATTCTTCTTCAAATTATTATTATTATTATTATTATTATTATTATTATTATTCAAATCCTTCTTCAACTTCTTGTTCATCAAATTCTTCTTCAAATTCTTCTTCTAATTCCTCTTCAAATTTTTCTTCTTCATGTTCTAATTATTCTTCCGAAAATCTTTCTTTTTTAAATTTTTCTTCTTCTTTCAAATTCTTCTTCTAATTATTCTTTTTCAAATTCTTCTGTTTCTCCTTCTCCTTCAAACTATTCTTCTTCAAATTTTACTTCTTCAATTTTTGCTTCTTCAATTTCTTCTTCTTCAAATTATTCTTCTTCAAATTTTACTCCTTCTTCAAATTCTTCTTTTAATGATTCTTTTTCAAATTCTTCTTTTACTTCTTATCATCCTTCAAATTCTTCTTCTTCAAATTATTCTTCTTTACTGTATTATTTTTTCTTCTTTTTCAAATTCTTCTTCTAATTGTTCTTTTTTTAAATTTTTCTTCTTCTTATTCTTTGAATCATTCTTTTCCTTCAAATTCTTGTTTTTGTTCTAATTTCTTTTTCAAATTCTTTCTCAAATTCTTCTCCTTCTTTGAATCATTCTTTTCCTTCAAATTCTTCTTTTTGTTCTAATTTCTTTTTCAAATTCTTTCTCAAATTCTTCTCCTTCTTTGAATTCTTCTTCTAATTCTTCTTCGTCACTTTCTTCTTCTTTTCCATTACTGAATTAACATTTCTTTCTAAAAAGATTAATTATTACTTCCTTAAAAGACAGAACTTAAATAAACAAATAAAAAATATTCAATGTATATCTTTCGATGATGAACGAAAAAGTGGTCTCAAAACCTCTATCAACATTAAATTAAAAAGTATGCGCCATAATGTCTAAAATAGATGTGTAAACATATATATGGGTCTGTATGTGTGTTTCTCTTTAACAAGAAAATATTTTAATGATTCTAATATTAAAAATATTTTAAAATGTCCAATTCTTTCATTCTGGTGTGTAATAGATTCAACGCAGCATTAGTGTAAATTATAATGGTTTTGATTTTAATGCTAGGTAAACATGATTTACAAGGTAAGTATATCAGATATGTCCGTAACTTCTGAGAACAAAAAGTCTCTATGCTGATAATTTGTTTTTTATAATCGTATAGCCCCACAAAAGGCATTATATTACCACTGCTGTACAGGGAGTTACATAGCAGGAAAGTTATGAGAAGGAGTGACAGAATACCGGGAATGTCAGGAAGCGGGTAATAGAGGGATGATAATACTGCAAAAATGAGATGAGAGCATGAGAGAGAGGATTTAAGTTAGTGAGATAGGAAATGGCTATTGACTTCAATGGCTACTGACTTCAGTCTTGAAGATTGTAGCTGTCGGGAAAGCAAGCATACCGAAGGGAATTCCACAGGCGGGAAGCTGTTGTAGTAGAATTTGCGTTTACGTTTTTATTGGTTTCACAGTAAATAGGTAGGATCTAGTTGCTAATCTTCTGGCTCGAGTAAATTCGTATATAAAGGGCACCAGCGAGATAAGTTAATCAGAGCAGAAGTCGTGAAAGTACTTGTAGAAGAGACACAGGGAAGGCACACTGCACCGTTGATAATGTGACTGTATCTGAGCTGCCAAATCGGGATCAATCACATTGAAGATTTTCCGTTGAATTTCGTCAAGGACCCCAAGGTGGATAGCAAGAGCTCCCGACCAGATATAGCAGCAGTATTCAATGCATGGGCGGATGGTAGATTTGTATATGTTTCAACTATAACTTTCTTGCCTTGCACAGCGAACCAACCTTATAATTAAGAGAATACACAAAATAAGAAGCATTTTGTCACTGTATTTAGGCGAGCTAACAAGAATTGAAAAAAACCCTAAAATATATTATTGACAAAATAATAATAACATTATACGTGCATGACACCATATTGACGCTACACTAAGAATGAAAACTGATACACTGTGAAAATAATTGAAAGACCAGTTAAAATTTATTGTTACCGACAATAATCATAAGACTATACGCGTATGACACCATATTGACGTTGCACTAAGAATGAAAACTGATAAAACTGATAAGAACGATCCAAAAAAAATTTAAACACCCGCTAAAATTTATTGTTGACGAGAATGATCATAACACTCTACGCGTATGGCTCCGTATTGATGCTACACTAAGAATGAAAACTGATTCAATGGAACGATCTGACAAGAATTGAAAGACTCCCTAAAATTTATTGTTAACGACAATATTCATAACACAATACTCGTATGACACCATATTGACGCTAAAATTAAGAATGAAAACTACTACAATGGAACAATTAGAAAAGAATTGAAAGACCCGCTAAAATTAATGTTATCGACAATAATCATAACACTTTACGCGTCTGACACCATATTAACGGTACACTAAGAATGAAAACTACTACAATGGAACAATTAGAAAAGAATTGAAAGACCCGCTAAAATTAATGTTATCGACAATAATCATAACACAATACTCGTATGACACCATATTAACGGTACACTAAGAATGAAAACTACTACAATGGAACAATTAGAAAAGAATTGAAAGACCCGCTAAAATTAATGTTATCGACAATAATCATAACACTTTACGCGTCTGACACCATATTAACGGTACACTAAGAATGAAAACTACTACAATGGAACAATTAGAAAAGAATTGAAAGACCCCCTAAAATTAATGTTATCGACAATAATCATAACACTTTACGCGTCTGACACCATATTAACGGTACACTAAGAATGAAAACTACTACAATGGAACAATTAGAAAAGAATTGAAAGACCCCCTAAAATTAATGTTATCGACAATAATCATAACACTTTACGCGTCTGACACCATATTAACGGTACACTAAGAATGAAAACTACTACAATGGAACAATTAGAAAAGAATTGAAAGACCCGCTAAAATTAATGTTATCGACAATAATCATAACACTTTACGCGTCTGACACCATATTAACGGTACACTAAGAATGAAAACTACTACAATGGAACAATTAGAAAAGAATTGAAAGACCCGCTAAAATTAATGTTATCGACAATAATCATAACACTTTACGCGTCTGACACCATATTAACGGTACACTAAGAATGAAAACTACTACAATGGAACAATTAGAAAAGAATTGAAAGACCCGCTAAAATTAATGTTATCGACAATAATCATAACACTTTACGCGTCTGACACCATATTAACGGTACACTAAGAATGAAAACTACTACAATGGAACAATTAGAAAAGAATTGAAAGACCCCCTAAAATTAATGTTATCGACAATAATCATAACACTTTACGCGTCTGACACCATATTAACGGTACACTAAGAATGAAAACTACTACAATGGAACAATTAGAAAAGAATTGAAAGACCAGCTAAAATTAATGTTATCGACAATAATCATAACACAATACTCGTATGACACCATATTAACGGTACACTAAGAATGAAAACTACTACAATGGAACAATTAGAAAAGAATTGAAAGACCCGCTAAAATTAATGTTATCGACAATAATCATAACACTTTACGCGTCTGACACCATATTAACGGTACACTAAGAATGAAAACTACTACAATGGAACAATTAGAAAAGAATTGAAAGACCCGCTAAAATTAATGTTATCGACAATAATCATAACACTTTACGCGTCTGACACCATATTAACGGTACACTAAGAATGAAAACTACTACAATGGAACAATTAGAAAAGAATTGAAAGACCCGCTAAAATTAATGTTATCGACAATAATCATAACACTTTACGCGTCTGACACCATATTAACGGTACACTAAGAATGAAAACTACTACAATGGAACAATTAGAAAAGAATTGAAAGACCCGCTAAAATTAATGTTATCGACAATAATCATAACACTTTACGCGTCTGACACCATATTAACGGTACACTAAGAATGAAAACTACTACAATGGAACAATTAGAAAAGAATTGAAAGACCCCCTAAAATTAATGTTATCGACAATAATCATAACACTTTACGCGTCTGACACCATATTAACGGTACACTAAGAATGAAAACTACTACAATGGAACAATTAGAAAAGAATTGAAAGACCCGCTAAAATTAATGTTATCGACAATAATCATAACACTTTACGCGTCTGACACCATATTAACGGTACACTAAGAATGAAAACTACTACAATGGAACAATTAGAAAAGAATTGAAAGACCCCCTAAAATTAATGTTATCGACAATAATCATAACACTTTACGCGTCTGACACCATATTAACGGTACACTAAGAATGAAAACTACTACAATGGAACAATTAGAAAAGAATTGAAAGACCAGCTAAAATTAATGTTATCGACAATAATCATAACACTTTACGCGTCTGACACCATATTAACGGTACACTAAGAATGAAAACTACTACAATGGAACAATTAGAAAAGAATTGAAAGACCAGCTAAAATTAATGTTATCGACAATAATCATAACACTTTACGCGTCTGACACCATATTAACGGTACACTAAGAATGAAAACTACTACAATGGAACAATTAGAAAAGAATTGAAAGACCAGCTAAAATTAATGTTATCGACAATAATCATAACACTTTACGCGTCTGACACCATATTAACGGTACACTAAGAATGAAAACTACTACAATGGAACAATTAGAAAAGAATTGAAAGACCCGCTAAAATTAATGTTATCGACAATAATCATAACACTTTACGCGTCTGACACCATATTAACGGTACACTAAGAATGAAAACTACTACAATGGAACAATTAGAAAAGAATTGAAAGACCCCCTAAAATTAATGTTATCGACAATAATCATAACACTTTACGCGTCTGACACCATATTAACGGTACACTAAGAATGAAAACTACTACAATGGAACAATTAGAAAAGAATTGAAAGACCCGCTAAAATTAATGTTATCGACAATAATCATAACACTTTACGCGTCTGACACCATATTAACGGTACACTAAGAATGAAAACTACTACAATGGAACAATTAGAAAAGAATTGAAAGACCCGCTAAAATTAATGTTATCGACAATAATCATAACACTTTACGCGTCTGACACCATATTAACGGTACACTAAGAATGAAAACTGAAAGAAATCTAAATGGTAAAGAAAAGTGACATCAGCTTTTCCGGATCACATGTATTTGCGCGAGCTACTAGATTTTGATTAAGGTTCCACCCTTTTATCGTTGAAATAGTTAAATGTAACCGCCTCATCTACTCTAATATTTTCTTTTCTTGCACTTCCGTTTGTGGAAGTCCCGTTTTCTTGGCTCCCTGATAACTACAATCTCCAAAAGTTTAAATGCAGCATCAATTGCCATCTTCTATCTCCTTGATTCCTATCCTTCTCTCATCCTTATTTACGACATTCTCTCTAGTTTGTTTTCCTCTCTCTGTAATCTACTGCGCACTAGTGGTTGTCTTGCCTTGCTTAGGGTGAAATTATTATAAATAAAATATAATTAAAAGAACTAAATATTATTTGTAAGAAAGCATACTGCATAGTTATCAGTAAAAAATAGAACACAAGACGTGAACTACGTATTTGGGGACGTTAGAATGGTGAAGATAAAGAAATGGGATATAGAATTCCGAAGACGATGGCTTTTCAGAAGGTAAACAAAAAAAGTGAGGCGGTATTCTTTCTCGGAAAAAAGGAAAAACAGTACTGAAATGCTATGTCATGCCTAATATCCTAGATGGGTGTGAATGCTAGATTTTCTCTGCATTGAGGAAGAACATATTTGAAACGAAAGAGTTGTAGATCTGCCGTTTAATTCTAAGAATATAATGGAGGAAACATGTGAAAAAGAAAGCTAAAAGAAACTAAGGCTCAAAAGATAGTCTGAAAGTAAATTTGGAAGTCATAAGAGGGTCTGTGTAAATGAATGACACAACATAGGCTGAGGATAATAAAGAAATTTAGAAATTCAAAGGTTAGTGGAGAGCCATAATTATATATATATAATCCGTTTACAAATGGAATATATATATATATATATATTAATCATTTCACTCCAAGCAAGGCAGTTTTACAGCTACTTGTCCGCAGATGTTACATAGAAGGAAAGTGATGAGAAAGAGGAGCAGGTTATGGTGGGTGTCAAGAAGAGGGTGGTAGGAGGATGAGAATACTGGTATGATGGTGGTGGAGTGGATGGAGAAAAGAGCTTGAGAAAGGGTGTGAGTCATTGAGATAGGAGATGACTATTGACCTTACATATAAATTCTTGAAGATTATAGCTGCTGGAGAAGCAAGTATACGGAAGGGAATTCCACATGCGGGAAGTGCGAGAAAAGAACCTGAGAAGTAGAAACTTCGGTCGCATTTTATCGGTTTCACTCTAAAAAGGTGGAACCTAGTTGCTAGTCTAGTAGCTCGAGTAAATTCATATATAGAGGGTACTAGTGGGCTAAGCTCTTTAGAGCAGAAGCTGTGAAAGTATTTGTAGAAGAGACACAGAGAAGCCACATTACATTGGTGAGAAAGTGACTGCAGCTGATGATATTACAGATTCTCGATTGGATTTTGTCAAGAACCCCCAAAGGGATTAAATTATTTTCGCAGATTGAAAAAAAAAAAAACGTTGATAATTATGGAAATTAACAAATATGGCCGACCAAAAAGCATGCTCCAAGATTGAAAAGAGGTCATTTATAAAGTTTTGGTTGCTGAAGGGTCCAGACCAGTGGAAATTCATAAAAGAATGTCAACTGTGTATGGTGCTACATGTTTCAGCCAAAACTGTCTACAAGTGAGCTAAATTGTTTAAAGAAGGACGGAGTATCGTTGAGGATGAAGACAAGCCTGGAAGTCCTACAGAAGTAAAGTCTCCTGAGGTGATAGAATCAGTTAATGACCTCATTCAGTCTGACAGAAGGGTGACAGTGGATGACATTGCAAGGACTTTGAGCCTATCTGTTGGGACAGCACACAAAATTGTCCATAATGACCTTGCCTACTCGAAGGTCAACTGCCGGTGGGTGCCAAAGATGCAAACGGTGCAGACCATCAACGAGCTGGGCTGGGAACTGCTCCCTCAATCCACTTACAACACAGACCTTGCCTATTCAGATCTTCACATGTTTGGTCCCTTTAAAGCGTCCATGAGAGGCACGAAGTTTGAAAGTAACGATGAAGTCAAAAGTGATGTGAGCCACTGGCTGAGACATCATTCCAAAGATTTTTACGCTGAGGGAATACGAAAGCTTGTGTACCGATGGGAAAACTGTGTGACACTGCTGGGAGACTACGTTAAAAAAAGTAAAAAAGCAGACTTTTATCTGTATTAGAAGTCCTTATACCGAAAAATTTACCTTATATATTGAATAACCCTCGTAGAAGTCCTTATACCGAAAAATTCACCTTATTTATTGAATGACCCTCGTAGAAGTCCTTATACCGAAAAATTCACCTTATTTATTGAATAACCCCCGTAGAAGTCCTTATACCGAAAAATTCACCTTATTTATTGAATAACCCCCGTAGAAGTCCTTATACCGAAAAATTCAACTTATTTATTGGATAACCCACGTACCTTAACTTCTAAAAATGGACAAAGAAAAGAAACAGAATGTAGATGAATATGCTTAGATAGCAAACGAAAAATTATTTAAGATCATTTTGACATTATCAACGTTTCTAGTTAGTGCGCATGTACATGTAATTACAACCATGTTAACAAACACAGTCTGATAACGTCCTAAAAGATGAAATACGTCAAAGATACACACGCACCCGCACACACGCACATTCACTCTCCCTTACATACACACACACACACATATATATATATATATATATATATATATATTATTGCAATACTTTTATTATAAGTCGTTATAATAAAAGAATTACATCATATATGTGTGCAGAGATAGATAGATAGATAGATAGATAGATAGATAGATAGATAGATAGAAGTTTTTTTATGTTAGAATATAATGAAATTTCTGTCTCCTTGAGATGATTTCTTTGTTCAGACAAATTCAGTTGAAGATATGTATTGAAACTCGACAAAATGAATAGAATAATTAAAGAACAAGTAGAAAAAATTGTCGTAATCTCACATGTTTCTCTTTAACAATATTTTTAAAGATCAAAGATTAAAAAAAAAATTGAAGTTTTTTAAATATCCAGAGACAGTGCGTTTATTGAGGTTTGATTTTATTCATTAGGTACGTGTTACGTGTAATAAAGCTATGAATTAATATTTTTAAATATAAAGCAAAACTGACGTCTGTTTATGCGTATGCCCACGTGTAATAAAAGCAACACATGTTTATTTTAATGTAAGCATACGTATGCGAAAATGATGCACGTGCCAAGCGTATTTAAACTATAGACGAATTAAGTGGCGGTAACGTTAGTATGTGCGTGAATAACAAAACGAAATATATTTCCGTGCAGAACTGTAGCGAAATAATGTATACAAATATCAAACGATATACGATATTATTTTTTAAACAAAAATATGTGTATGAGAGAATCATGTATGAATGTGTGTGTTTTTGAGTCGGTAAATTTAGTATGTGTGAATGATAAAATGAAAATTCTGGCGAAACATTTTATACAAGAATTAAGCGAATTTTTTATAGCTAGATAAATAATTGTTTTGAAAATAAGTTGTTAACGGTTAGAATTTTTCATGGAAATAATATGCATTAAAATACTGAATCCCTATTTATCACAATTATTACAATATCATAATTAAGTAATAGAAGAAATATAAAATATATTAAAACATATATTAAAGTATTATATATTATAATATTATTATAGTAATTACATAAAGTAGCATATTATATAATTACAGTATTACAATTTTGCAGTGTATATGCCATGAAATAATATATAATAGTATATAATAAAGGAGAGTAAAGTTAAAATAAATAATAATAAAAATAAAATAAAATAATAATAATAATATATAATGATAATAATAATAAATATAAGAAAAATATAATATATAAAACTGAAAATAAAATAAAATATTACTGATAATAATAATAATGATAATAATAAAATATAAGAATAATAATAAAATATAATAATATTAAATAATAATAAATATTAATAGTAATAATAATAATATATAATAATACAGAGAAAAATATAAATAATAATAGTAAATAATAGTAAATAATATAATTAAAATATATTTATTATGAAGTAAAACAGAATGTAGTGCCTATAGAGAAAACAATATTATAACGTTATGAATAAATAGAGATAGATAGATAGATAGATAGATAGATAGATAGATAGATAGATAGATAGATATAAACACGACTACTATATTAATAAATGTATTTTGTTGTGTATAAATATGAAACTTCTAATAGATAAATTGCCGCTCAGATATATAAAGAAAAACAAGTAATTAATGTAAATCTTATAGTGGCATAAATTTGTTTCAAAATTTTCAAGGGAGATTTTTTTTTACCATTCTGAAAGCATTAAACGCATAAATACATTCCGTCTGAAGTTACTATGAAAATCACACAAATCTCAATAGTTCGAATTTATATTAAACATTTTTCGTCAAATCTTAAAAGAATTTAGATATCAAAACAAAGTCTGTTTTAAATTTTGAGGTAGTTTCAAAATGTTTGCATATTTTTCGAGATTTACTTATATTGAGTTACACGTTCATAGGAAAAATTGTCGCCCATTTTCACACCATTGACTTAAACTTTTCCGCTATTTTGGTTTCAAAAACACATCTGCAGGAATAAACAACAGGTTAGAACGGAATAGATAAATAATATAAAAAAGTAAGAAATGAAAAAAGATTTTTGCAAACAGATTAATGATGAACTGGCGAAAGAAAGAAAGAAAGAAAGAAAGAAAGAAAGAAAGAAAGAAAGTAAGAAAGAAAGGAAGAAAACTAGTTATAAAACTATAACGATTTGGTTTTAAAAGAAAGAAAGAAAGAAAGAAAGAAAGAAAGAAAGAAAGAAAAAGAAAGAAAGAAAAAAGGAATCTGAAAAAGAAAGGAAAATAAAAAAGAAACTGGTTAAATGTAAAGAACTGTCTATAGAAAGAAAGAAAGAAAAAAGAAAGAAAGAAAGAAAGAAAGAAAGAAAGAATTGGTTATTATATAAGGAAATATTTTGTGGATTGAACTGTCTTTCTTTTCCTTTTTCTCTTTCTCTCTCTCTCTCTCTCTCTCTATGTATATATATATACACACATACACGCACACGCACACATATACATATTTATAAATATATATCTAATCCTACGTCTATAACACGACTCTGAATTTTATGAACTATGCAATCATCAGGTGCATATTATGAACCGACGGTTCCGGGATGTGTATATTTATTAATATATACATAATAGATATGTTATATTAACTGAGAATGCCTATTTTTGACAGAACGAGAAACGTAGCCAATATATATTTATATATATTTGTGTGTGTGTGCGCGAGTCTTTTAAGTCCATATGAGGATTTATACACACGCAATTATCTATATGAACTAATTTTCAGATGATGACATGGCAAGCAAAAGAATCCATATGAAATAAATATTTCAAATTTGTAAATCCCGTATATAGATTTCAAGTCAAGTTTCATGATAATAATGTCTCAGGTTGTGGAATATTTTTCCGGCTTCCTTCTCTCCTGACAATTACAATCTTCAAAACTTTTAATGCAACGTCTTGACATTTTCTGTCTCCTTTAAAACTGGTCTTTCATTTTCCCCCCACCGTCTGTCTTTTCTCTCTTTCTCTCTCTTTCAGTAATCCCTTGCACCCAAGCTGCCTTTATCGTCTCGTTTGGATGTGAATGAAGAAAATGGAAGAGAAAAAGAAATATTTAACAAAGAAAGAAAACTTTACAACTACTGGGTGCACAGACGATTGAACACTGGAAAGAAAAACTATACATATATAAAAACGAATAAAAAAAGGATAAAGACAATGCTGTAGATTAAATAATTTCACTGCTTCTGCTCCAATGAACTTAGCTCATTGGTGGCCCCTATGTATGAATTTACATGAGATACTAGACTAGCAACTAGGTCCCACTTTTTTACGTTGAAATCGATAAAATGTAACCGCAATTTTTACTCTAACAACTTCTTTTGTCGCACTTTCCACATGTAGAATTCCCTTCCATATACTTGCTTCTCCGACAGCTACAATCTCCAGGAATTTAAATGTAAGGTCAATAGTCATCTTCTATCACACTAACTCGCATTCATTCTGTCAAGCTCTTTTCTCCATCCACTCCACCCCAATTACACCAGTATTCTCATCCGTCCATTACCCTCCTCCTAACATTTCCTATAACTAGCCCCTCTTTCCCATCACTTTCCCCTATGTAACTCCCTGCGCAACAGTGGCAGTAAAATGCATTGCTTGGGGTGAAATGATTAAAAAAATAGTTAGACTCTCCCGGAAATACAAATGAACTAGACCAGACGCCTTAAATAAATAAATCAAAGAGAATTCAGTGGCAGATTTTCGACAGCTTTCTGGTAGAGTGTTTTTTAGAGAGCGGTTGGAGTGAGTAAAGAAATAATATTATAACCGTTTGTAGCGAGTTATAACAGTGGTGACGTGGAATCGAAACTTATGCGGAGTTGGATAAAGCATTTTTGTTCTGGCACATAATAATAGTGACGAAGAGAAATAAAAACAACGATGATGCAATATTTTTCTTTGCTTAAAAATTAATTGAAATAATTAAGAAGTAAACTGAAAATTCTTCAATATCTTTAATTTCTGACCTCTAACTGATTTCATGACTGTATTTACATACAATTCAGATGATAGGACTTTAGAAGCTACGAGCAATTTTTAATGAAAAAAATGCAGCGACTGAGAAGATGAGAAAAAACAAGACTTTTGTTGAGAAAGTTCAAGTAGAATATGAAAAATACATGAATTTTGTACCACCGAAAAAACGAGAAAAAATTGTTAGAAGAAACAATAGACTGAGTAAAACTTTTAGCGAGAAAAGTTCCTGTTATTTTATTTTATTTATTTTTTTAAGTATATAAATCTGACGTAAAAAGAAGACAAAGATTTTGTCACATATGCTGATATGGTTTATACGAAGTGTGAAAGATTCAGATTAAACGAGCTGACACCGTATATGTTTAAACAATTCATTTTCATTCAAGGGTTAAAGATAAAAAGACGCAAAAATACGTGCTTCAAGTCTAACAAAATTAGAATATTCAAAAGCTAACACTACAAGAAATATCGGATGAATATCGGTAAATCCTAAATCTGAGACGTGATACTGAGGAAACAGAAGAAAAATAAGTCGCATATATAAAAGTTAAAGAAAAATGTTAATAAAGAAAAGTTAATCCTATTTTTAGATGTGGAAAGAATTTAAAGTGCTACAAGTGTGGAAAAGCGGGATATGGCAACTCACACTGTGAAACTAAAGCAACGAATACTGCAAACTGAAAAAAATCGTACACCGCGTCGAAACAGAAAAAGTAATCACAAAAATCAAAATAAAATTTGTGTATGTTAAAATGATGTGGATGTAAAAATTCAACTAGTGATATCAAAATAATCAACGAAGACACAGGGAAAGCAAATAGAAAGACTATATTAAAAAGATCTTCAAAAATCGCACGTGACGTACCGGTGAGAAATTATTTGTTATTTGTGAAATGACTTGCAGTGTTTTATTTCGTAACAAGTATATCAAAGTTAATGTGTTAAAAAATACTACAAACATTTTTCGGTACTGGCTGGATAGAATTAATTTTTGTTTGTGGGTTTTATCTATAAATATTTATAGCAAAAATATAAGTTTTCCGGGTGTTCTGTTTGATGAATTTGGTAGAAGTCAAAACATAATTACCAGTATTTAAAACAAAACGTAGTGTACCGTTCGAAGTTTTGGATCAAGTCAAGAAAAAATATTCAGACTTGAAAAAGTGCGTGTAATTGAAAAAAAAAATGACCGCTCAAAATAAAAAAAAAAATTAAAGTTTGTGTTTGTGCTGATTTTCCAACAGGGTTAAAAACAGTTTAGAATCACGTAGCAACCCATTACCAAATTCAGAGGAAATATTTGCAAAGATAAAAGGCAGAAAATGTTTATCGAAGCTGTATTATTTTAGGCACATTTGCAAATACAGGTTGAAGAAAATTGTAAATAAGAAAGAAAGAAAAAAGGAAAAAGAAATGATTATAGAATGTGTTATGACCGAGGGCCATAGAAAAATAACACGGACGCAGATATAAGGTTGAATAGTATATTCTCGGAAAACGTAGTACAGAGTAAACGTAAACTGGAGAGTACTTTCTGTCGCAGTCGTCCTGAATCACTCATTCGCTCACTCTGTGGCTACTACTCAGTGACTCTTTACTCAGTATTTATTTCTGAAAAATACAGAAATTATGGCACAGGGCCAAAAGGGGAGGAATAGAGGTTGGTACTCACTTGCTATCCTATACCTAGCTAAACACTATCACGACCCATTCACTTATTACAATTTGCACATTCATCACAAGAACCCATCCATCACCTCCCAATTCTTCATACACCACAATACCACAATTTACAAGGGACACCTAAAAGGTGGGAAAAACCCATTACTCAGAGTTGATAGCCATATTATAAAGGTATGGATGAGTCCATTTGTAGGTAGGTCCCCACAATAGAATGAAAAAAAAAAGGGAGAAACAGAAACTCATAAACCTTAAAGAATAGAGAAAAAATGTAAAAAGAATAATGGTGACAATAACGAAAAAGCGCTATAAAAATTCTTTAAAATATACAGGATAACGTCAAATCCCAATACATCGGTAGGTATATCACAGGCAGAATTGATATTCACAAAAAAAAAAAAAAGAAAAAAGAAGTTAAATCGGTGTTCAATAAGTTGTTATCAGGTCAAAAAAGAAAGAAAGAATAAAAACGGATAACAAAAAAAAATATACATTTTCTTTTCAAAATAGCTGCAAATACTTTTCAGGCTATAGAAGAAGGGAAAAGAAATTTAGGAAAACCATGTAATTGAAAAAATTATTTATATGTTGAAAGTGAAAGATGAGTATAGAAAAGGCATTGAATCAGTTAAAGAAGAGGTTTCCCACAGGAAGTTCTACAAGAAATAAAGAAACGATGCAAGTTTTGTATGATATATTTGGTGTACAAACACCCAAATAATTTGTTGAACGTATAATTATGAGTACCAGAAAAACAAAACGTACGAAAAAAAAAAACTAGTGGTTGACAAAAAACGCAAAACAAAGTTGTGTAAATGGCGAACTCGCCGGAAAGAGGAAAGGTGAATACTAAGAAATAAAATATAATATTTTTTTTAATATCAAAATAAGGATGGTAAAAAAGAGATCCGGTAACACAAATTAAACATGCAAGAGGCTTTAAATAAATAATTCAAAAAGAGTTCCGCGAGAGCACGAAATTGTTACGCAAGCTCTGTATGTTCAGGCAGAGAACGGCGTAGTCGCGGCTCAGTCTACGGACAGAGACTCGGCTGAGAAAAACAGACAGGATTACAGCCCGATTTTCCGTATACGAGAAGTGGGCAAATTTTTAACTTTGGCTGGAGTGACCGCGTTTGGGTTGACCCCATAAAGCTCGATCTTTTGTCACATCATATCTCAGTAAGGAGACACTGGGGAAATACTCGGTATTCCATGAAACTGTCGGTCGAACTCTCAGTATTCAATCAGTATGCGGTTGCGAGAACTGGGTAAAATTTAACTTTTGGCCCGAGTATACGAGATCTCTTTCTTACATTAAACCTGACCTTGCGTCACGTCCCGTTTCAATGGCGAGACTTTGGATAAATATTTTCAGTTCATTATAAACGGTAGTAGCGGGTTATATGAAAATGACTACGACAGACATAGTAAATGCTTAAAAAAAAAGAGACCACTAACATTGCAGATTAAAAAGATGTCAAAGCGGTGTTATACACCAATACTATAGGCGTTTTCTATACGAGGATAAAGTAAAGCCAACGGCAAATCTTTGAGCCCTAAGCACCTCTGCGCTTCCCCATGCACTAAACTCTTTAGCCAACATTAGCGAACGCTGAAGGTCAGAAATGATTTGAATGCGGCACCATTCTGTGTAAAATGCCAATCACAAGAAACGAAAACAAAAGCTAATGCAACTCTATTGTCAGAAACCCATGCCAGAAACGAATCACACACACACACACACACACACACACACACACACACACACATATATATATATATATATATATATATATATATATATATATATACGCAATTTGTTATATATATATTATATTATTTATATATTATATATGCGCGGTACTTATTTGAAAGCGTACAATATCAGTGACAGAGCTGACATATTCATTTATTTAGGTGTGAGTTTGTGACCCTGGGTTTCACGATCTTGCGATCGTCAGACAAACTGATTAAATTTTCAAAAAAATGGATATATGTAGGGCTGCATATATTGGTGTATTTTTGTTGACGTGAGAGGAAAATTCGGAGGAAAATTTGTCGTGACAAACACAGACATAGATACACAGTTGTACACCCATTGACGTACGCTGAGAGAGAGAGAGAGAGAGAGAGAGAGAGAGAAAGAAAGAGAGAGAGAGACATGCGCGTAACCATCATCTGTTCATTTTCGAAATATTGTTTTATTATTTCTCTCAGCATGTGTCGCTATTTGTCATGGGATCCTCATCACCACACACACACACACACACACACACACACACACACATATATATATATATCCTTTTAAACATTATTTTTAGAGGCCTACTCGTATTTAAGTAGGAGCTCAGTTAATTAATTAAAGATTATATTTATTTATTTCTCTCTACTTGCTTGAATGTTCGAAAACATCTTAATAAAAGAAAAACTTTCATTCTTCGAACATATGACGGCACATTCATTTATTCTGTTGGACATAGCCACGCGTCTTCCAACCACATTTTAAATTTTGTAAACCATGTACTGTGAAACAGGAAAAGTTACCGTAAAAAAAGTTTTCTTAAAGTCTCCAGTCGTAATTGCAACTTCTTTTTCTCATATATATCTGATTGCTCTTTACTCGACGAGCAAGACTATCGCTTAAAATTATAAGAAAACATCACGAGAAAGTGAAAAAGATAATCATAGCGTCTTGTATGTCATATTTAATGAAACTTACATTAAAGAATAATTTGCTACCCAAATACGCGATATATATATATATATATATATATATATATATTGTGTTCGTACATCCGCGTTTTTAGATTTAGTGATGTCTCCCCTACGTACATGTTTTAGCATTATAGACACTTTATTTGATAAATTCCGGAATTTGAATTTGAAATTCTGTTTTGTGTTTACATCATGATTATATGAGTAAGAGTCCTGGAGAGCCTTTGAGATTTTACTCGCCCGATCGACCCAGTCAATTCAAAATTTAACTGGGCGATTAAAGTTGCTTTACTCGCCTGCGGTCAATTAAAAATCTCGCAATGAAACGTAACCCTTCAAATATGGAAATAGGAAATCTGATTCCTTTTACAACCCAAAAGTAAGCCATTGAAGATTCACAAGTTACTTAGAATATCATACAATGACATTATTGACCTCTTTGATCTTATACATGGCTCCTGATTGACGTTGACATGTGTGGTTAAACAAAAGACAGTGA
Source organism: Ascarosepion bandense (assembly GCA_037127315.1). Classification (NCBI taxonomy): domain Eukaryota; kingdom Metazoa; phylum Mollusca; class Cephalopoda; order Sepiida; family Sepiidae; genus Ascarosepion; species Ascarosepion bandense. The sequence goes on along the minus strand of JBBBDQ010029067.1, from coordinate 27,073 downwards.
TAACCTGCAATCATCAAAGCAAGATCTGATAAATGGAATGTAGTTCCACAAGCTCCTGTCTCGCGTTTATCGCCCCGGTCAGTGTAAAAATTCGTTTAATTAACGCTTCCAGAGTGGAGACAAAATGTTTCAGTCACCCAGATTAAAGTAGAAACTCATTTAAAAAAATATTATCCTTGATTCTACATCTATAGAAGAAAATACGCATACTTCTTTCAACCACGCACCAAAAAACAATTATGCAAGTAACTTTTTATAGAAAATCGTTGATAAATCAGATTTATTATTTTTATATCATCTATGAGATGAAGGTTGTAGTCAAACAGAAAAAAGAAACTATGAATTTAGGTACCTTCACTCAATTGCCCCCAAAAAACAAAACAAAAACAAACAGCATATCATGATCTTAAAACTTAATAAATACAAAGTTTTATCATCAACATGTTTCTGCTATTATTAAGAGAAAAGATCAAATTTTGTTGTTATTATTTTATAAAAATTTTTAATTTCTTTCTAACACGTTCGAAATTTTCATTAAAATTTCATTTTTTGTTTACGTCAGCGAATCAAACTATGTTTACGTAAGGCGACTGTTATAAAATGGAGTTGGTCGAGTAAAATGATTTTATAATTTTAAAATTTAATTTTCCCTCGCTCTCGACCGCCGGCTGAGTGATTCCTTTTTCAAATTTCAAAGACTAATCTTGGAGGTGGTGGTTACAGTTCTAGTGTTTGGGATAGTTAAACAGTATAAAGTGGTATCAAGAGACTTACGATTAAACAAACGGTTCAATTCCCTTATATATATATATATATATATATATATATAGGATCTTTCATACTATCCCTGAAATCGTATACGTCATCTCCTGACATTGTTTTTCTCCTCCGACCTCATTTTCCTTTTACATTTTGGACTGATAGATCCAGTTTGTTCGTTCGACTTGATGACACGACTGAAAGCGGACACCAACAATGTTAACAGCGTGTTCGTGCAGCGTTACAATTTTCGTAGGTTTTCTTGGAGTAACGTCCATCGCTGACAATGCCCGCAAAGCAACTAATCGACAGTCGAGACAATAGTTTCTGGGTGTGGGAAAAATCTGGTGCAATCACGGATGAGGCAACATTTTTCAAGGTCAAACAAATTTCATCATACACCCTGAAAACAGATTCGTATTACTGCACACCACCGCAAACGATCTAATCTGATGTAAAACAAAAAACAAAAAACAAAAAAAAAACGGAAAACGATTACACTCTATTTCCACAGTGGGTATAAAATCAAACTTACTGTGAAATTAATTTTCACAATGGTATATATATATATATATATATATATATAGAGAGAGAGAGAGAGAGAGAGATAAATATGGGTGATTATAATTTTATATTCTTTTCAAATTAATATATAGAATACAGTACATGAAAAATATGAATATTCAATGCCAAAGTTATGTCTATCAATTGTGGCATGATTTAATCATATTTGTCAATTGTCTTTTATGCCAAAAATATGCTATTTTGGCTTCAGTGCACCTGTCCATTTAGTTGCATGTCTATTGTAATTCTACTGCGCTTATAGTTTCTTTTTGCTGCAACCACTCTTTTCAGAATTTGCTTAAATTTCATATTCTTAGTCATTCTTCAGAGTCCTTTAACCTTGGGTGAACATCGTCGCTATTTTTTATGGGGGCCTAGCCGAGTGGTTAGAACGTTCGCTTTCAGACCATGAAGTCCGGGTTGGAATCTTACAAAGGTGACTTCTTTATGTTATTGGACAGAAGGAGGAGTCTCCAGCGTGCGGTACTTTTAGAAAGTATTTGTAAACCATACCACGGGTTGACCCAAGCCTTGTGAATGAAATTGGATATACAGTTTTCTTTGAATAGCCGTCGATGTTTGTGCTAATTCGAAGTCACAAGCTATCGTGATCAAGGGTTTTAGCGTCCTCGCCTTGTTCAAATTGATGTTTAGATTGTTGTGTTCAGACCGGATAACGCGCTCTGTACAGGAAACTGTAACTAAGGTCTGCCCAGCATAGTTGCAATATAAACCACAGATGAGCATTGTGGATGTTGAACAAATACAAGTGTACCTAAGTAACGTCTTATTATAGATTAGCTAGCCGTTCTGGTAGATTGGTATTCATAAATACGAGTGGCCAGGGATTATTGTCTTTAGAAACGTAATTGCCTCTCGGGAAGGGTTACCATAAGCGCCAGTACTATCTTGGTGAGATTCAGCGACATTTTCGTTTCGAGAATAAACATGAAAAGGAAACAATTTCGATTGTGCAATTTATTTACACAACGAAAAAACCACATTCTAAATTTTTTTGTAAAATTCATTAATTATGGACGCACATGTACTTCTTAGATTTAACATTTTGGTTAATGCTATATACCTTCAGAACATCGTACGATCATGAATCTTAAAAGCTTACAGTTCATTGTTAGAGAAATGCCATGTATTCTCAGGAGAATAAAAAATAAAATGGTTTTCTCTTGTTTTTTCCTACTCAGAGACTGGTGGCTATCTAAGGCGATAGTAACCAGTATACCCTGCTATTTTTTCCAAAGTAGAGTGGGGAGAAAATAAAGATAGACTCATGCCTTTTTAAAACGCATTTGTACGATAGTAAACGCACCAGCCTGTCTCAGATTCTGAATTTGATGTGTCAATTTCATATTCGACGTCGATATCTGTAAATCAACCAGCACACCCTATCGATTATTTTCTTACTGATACGAAAATTCCGATTTACATTAATACTCTTACATTGTCCACTATAGAGAACACGGGCAGAACTCGCGTAAAACATTTCCAGTCGTAAAAATAGATAAGAAACTTTTTTTTAATAAATTCTAAATCTTAGTAAACATTTTCTCTGATAGAAAATAACATGATGTGAGGTCCTAAAGAAAATAAAACACTTTTAAAGAAATCTAAGGTCTACCAAAAACATCAAATTTCTTTTTGAAAGAGTAGATTTCTGTGTGAAAAAATTAATATTTAAAAATGTATGTATTTATTATTTTTATGTAAAACCAAAAGAACCGTTTCAACATTTGAAATAATCTTTCCTCGTGTGTGTGTAGATGCATGAGTTGAATGCGCGTAATGGTGATAAAATCAATCAATCAATCAATCTATCTATCTATGCTATGCTATGCTATGCTATGCTATTTAGTTAATATCTATCTATCTATCTGTCTATCTATCTATCTATCTATATAGTTAATATCTATCTATCTATCGCATTTAGTTAATATCTATCTATCTATCTATCTATCTATGCTATCTATCTATCTATCTATCTATCTAAGCTATGCTATTTAGTTAATATCTATCTATCTATCTATCTATCTATCTATCTATCTATCTATCTATCTATCTATCTATGCTATATAGTTAATATCTATCTATCTATCTATCTATCTATCTATCTATCGCATTTAGTTAATATCTATCTATCTATCTATCTATCTATCTATCTATCTATCTATCTATGCTATGTTATGCTATTTAGTTAATATCTATCTATCTATCTATCTATCTATCTATCTATCTATCTATCTATGCTATATAGTTAATATCTATCTATCTATCTATCTATCTATCTATCTATCGTATTTAGTTAATATCTATCTATCTATCTATCTATCTAAACTAAATATGTTACTACCGATCTAAATAAATATTCATCTATGAAACTTTTTATATATATGACTATCCATTTCTCGCTCCTCGAGACAGTGAGACCGTTATCATTTGCTAAAGCTTAATCTCAAAGAAGGAAACACATAAGCAATTAGTACCATTAAATCTACCCGACATCTCGCACTCTGAGAGTTTTTGAAATTTCATGTATATATACATATATATATATATATATAGATATATAAAGAAAGAGAGAAAAGAGAGAGAGAGGAAGAGAGAGAAAGAGAGGGCAGAGAGACATCGAAATACATATATATATAGTTACACAAAGATATGAATAGAAATAGATAAGCGAATGTGCATATATATATATATTAACCATATCACCCCGAGCAAGGCGGTAACGCCACTGATGTGCAAGAGTGAAAAGATTAGAAAAGAGAAAGCCGGAAACCACATCCTAAACAGGAAACAAGGGATGAGCCTCTTCACCTGTTCAATAGACGTGGGTGGAGTGTGAACCGGGCGATAGTTTATTCTATCTACTCCAATTGAAAAAAAAAAAGAGGAAAAGCATGGAGATGAGTAAAAGATTGGAAAAGAAAGCCGGAAACCACATCCTAAACAGGAAACAAGGGACGAGCCTTTTCACCCGTTAATAACACTTACATTAATTCGATAGCCCTCACATGTTAAAAATATTTCATCCTCACCTTCTCTTCTCCCTTGTGACACTTCACCAGTAAACACTGTTTTCTGTTTTGAAGGCCACTTGTATATTTGTATATATTTCATTTTGTTTTTTTGGTAAATTAGATACTTGTTTGTGATTTAGCAGTTTTAGTAAATCATTTTCTTTTCTTTTGTTACAACTTCCAAAACATAACACACATGAAAATTCTAAAGATTACTTATTTTGAAAGACTTAAAGTCAAATCTTACCTTGACTTATCAAGTTAATAGTGAAATATACCACGACCTTAGGTCGTGAATGTACACTACTGGCTATAATTATTAGCCCCCCCCCCCCCAGTGTTTTAAAAATAATTATGCATTTCACACCATTTCTTAGTACCTACCGCCAAGCGAACAATTTAAATGAAAATATAATTTTTTTTTGTTAATACTACACAATAACATGTGTATCAAATGAATTTAAAAATATTTAATAATTACCTATATTGCAGTTGAATCAATGAAAGAATGAAGAAAATTTAAGGTGATTCAGACAAGTTCATCTTTGCTTCCTTGCCTTGTAAAATTTCGCAAAGTAATTATAACAAAAGGACCATTCTACTTTCATCTAGAACTATCCACCTGGCAACAAATTCCAAAAATAGTATGAAATACATCATTTCTCTCAAAAAACTGGGGTTGCCTAATAATAGCCGGTAGTGTAGACTGTAGATAAAAGAATACAGCATAATTGATAAGTAGTCACCATGAAATTAGTGAATGTGTGAGGTCTTAGAAAAACCCAGTAACATTAATATTCTGTAATGCATGGGGCAGTACAGTTGCTGTTAGAAACAGTCTGGTATGATGGATAATATGTGTGTATCAGGGACTTTTTGAAACTTTGTAGTGATTCTACTTCTATAGTGTTTTAGTATCCTAGAAAGTGGATTAATCAGTGATCATGTTAAACTGATATCAGTCATAGATCTCAAAGCGATTCACTTTTCACAGATTTTATCTCAGATGATAAAAATGTCTTCAACATTATCCAAAATAATATATAGATTTGGATCAGAATGAAGCTATTTTAAATTGTTTTTATCTTTTTATTATCTACCATGTCTTAAGAGACAAAAGCAATAACACACACACACACACACACACACACACACACACACACACACACACACACACATATATATATATATATATATATATAACATTAAAATGTACGTAGAGATAAATGAAAACTGAAAACTCTATGGAGTGAAGATTATATATATATATATATATATATATATATATATATATATATATATAGTGTATCTAGGCAGCAAATAATTTTCTAAACATATACTGTTAAATATAAGAGACAACGAACGTCTACCATGTTCCACCATGATCCGCTCCAAACGACATATCTTCGCCCCAATCCCAGCTGAAAACAAAGACAAAAACTCTCCAACATTTGGATAATTCTTCATTAATTCGGCCCCAAGCCCCCGGCCCACATGAGCCATCTTCAGAGAGGTTATTAAGACGGTAACACAATAACATCCACAATCACTGACGATTTTATTTTGTGTTGACATAAAACTCCGCTATGCAACAGCAATAGCTACCAAAAATAACAAGCGCTGTTCGCAAATTTGCAATGCGGTTCTATGACGTCACACCGCGTGATAGCGCGAAATGACAACAGAACCATGTATTCAAATGCAATGTAATGTGTTATGAACAGATTTAAATGTGATTTTATTAAGTGTGGGGTGTTTGGATTTAATGTACATGGCCTCCAATATCTGAAGGTTCTTTTTACTGTGTGTATGAGTAAGGATTATTGTATTAATAACCTCTCTGAAGACGGCCCACGTGAGCCGAAAGCCCAAAACCAAATCATGAAAAAACCATCCAAATGTTGGAGAATCCCCGCCTCTACCTTCAACCGAAACTAAAGCCAAAATACAACGCCTAGAACGGCCCATGACAAAACATAACAGACACCCATTGTCCCTTATGTTTAACAGTATATCTATCTCCGAGTGAATACAAAACGAAGAAAGAATTGTTACAACGTCCAAAACATTAATTTAAAACAGTGCTATTAACTACCCACACCACTTTCTTCAAAATTCCGACGGTCAATGTACGTGACTTGTTCCCCTATCACTAACCCCCACCAACACCCCAAACACAACTAACCAAATATAAGAAAAGAGGCTTTTCCTTCCTATACATACCGCCTGATGAGACATTGAAGTTTCAATGCCGAAACAAATGTACCTTTTTAGTGGATATTTTTTTTTAATCGTATCACCCCGAGCAAGGCGGTAACGCCACTGATGTGCAGGGGGCTACGTAATAGTGAAAAGATTGGAAAAGAGAAAGCCAGAAACCACATCTTAAACAGGGAACAAGGGATGAGCCTCTGAACGTGTTCAATAGACATGGGTGGAGTGTAAATCGGGCGATAGATACATCTATCTACTCCAATTAAAAAAAAAACAAAAACAAAGTGAGAAGATTGGAAAAGAGAAAGCCGGAAACCACATCCTAAACAGGGAACAAGTGATGAGCCTCTTAACCTGTTCAATAGACATGGGTGGAGTGTGAACCAGGTGATAGATCTATCTACTCCAATTGAAAAAAAACAAAAAACAAAGTGAGAAGATTAGAAAGAGAAAGCTGGAAACCACATCCTAAACAGGGAACAAGGGATGAGCCTCTTAACCAGTTCAATAGACATGGGTGGAGGTGTCCGAACCGGGCGATAGATAGATCTATCTACTCCAATTAAAAAAAAACAAAGTGAGAAGATTGGAAAAGAGAAAGCCAGAAACCACATCCTAAACAGGGAACAAGGGATGAGCCTCTTAACCAGTTCAATAGACATGGGTGGAGGTGTGAACCGGGCGATAGATAGATCTATCTACTCCAATTAAAAAAAAACAAAGTGAGAAGATTGGGAAATGGAAAGCCGGAAACCACATCCTAAACAGGGAACAAGTGATGAGCCTCTTAACCTGTTCAATAGACATGTGTGGAGTGTGAACCGGGCGATAGATAGATCTCTCTACTCCATATGTGTGTGTGTGTGTCTGTGTGTGTGTGTGTGTGTGTTTGTGTGTGTGAGAGAGAGTACTCATAAGAAATCGGTATAAGGTACCTTATTTATTAAAATTTATATCAATATATCGGTGTATGTGAGTGCTGTACAAAAATGTAAGAATGTAAAAAATAGCTTCTATCGAGAGAAATACAAACACACACGCACACACACACACACACACACAAACACACACACACAAATATATATATATATATATATATATATATATATATACTTTTCAAAATTATCCAAAATTGTTTTTAAATAAAAGCAGGATTAGTATTATTATAGTTATATACGTGGAGATATAATATTTTTTGTCATTTTTTTCTCTAAATAAATATATATGTATATATTTTATATATATCAAGTAATGTATATATATGTATGTGGTGCGTGTGTGTGTGTCTGTCTGTATAAATATACTTATTGTTTGATTTCGATCAGTTGATCAAAATACCTCTTGAACTTTACAAATATTTACTTGTACATCACTAAAGTAGAAAATGTGAAACTTGCAGAACTATGAATATTTTTAAATATTGTGCGTTTAAAAAAATGAAAATAGCTGCTCAGTAAACACCATCTGCAAATTTTCTCATCTATAAATATAGTTATTGCTAGTTCAAAGGGTGTCATCTTATACAAGAAACGCAAAATATGTGTGTATATATATATATATATATATATATATGTAGGGTCACTAAAAGTAGGTGGACACTAGTTGGAATAGGTTTCTGTATCGTTTATATTATTAGAAATATAAGTATAGTGACGCTATTAATCTGCAAAATAAAATAAAATTTAATTGTCAAAGTAATAATTGTTAGTAAATATAATTGGATATGTAATCACAAAATAAATGTTATCATTTACTGTACTCCTACTTTTGGACATATATATATATATATATATATATATATATATATATAGTGAAAAAATGAATGAACACGTAGATTAAAACCCACTGTTCTAGAATTGACTTTTATAAAGGGTGTTCTATACGGAGTAGAGCTTAATATTGTAATAGTCGTTACAATGTCTTATAAAAGCATAGTATCATTACACAAAAATGTTCATGTTTCGGAGCAGAACCGCTCCTCGTCGGGTGATATATATATATATATATATATATATATATATATATATATATGTGTGTGTGTGTGTGTGTGTGTGTGTGTGTGTGTGTGTGCGTGTGCGTGTGTGTGTCTGTGTTCGTGCGTGATAGTGTATGCGTGTGTGCGTGTGAAAAGATAAGGAACAAATACAAAACGTTTATAAATTTAAAATGTTTCACTTTTATTTAAGCTTCATCAGGAAAAGAAATAAGGAGAAAAGAAAACGTTGGTATTTTATTTTAGTGCTATTACTCTTCCATTTTTTTCGTGAGAAATGGAAAAAATATTAGCTAGGAAATACGCAAGAAATTCAAAGGTGACTAATCTAAACACCCAAATATTGTAATAATCAATAACTTTTACGCTACGAAATATTAATAGATTATTTAATAAATGTATAGTAACCATTTGCGAAACTAGATATTGCTTTTACTTTGTGGGATATTTTGACTGATTGTTTTAAAAATCTGATTGTTTGACTAAAATATGAACAAAAGAACCATTCTATTTTCATTTGGCAATAAATACTAAAAATAGTATGAAATACATCAATTCTTTAAAAAAAAAATGGGTGGCCTGAAAATTATGGCCAGTAGTGTATATATATATATAAGTGCTTCCGTGCTAGCAAAATTCTTTCTAACCATGATTATGACTAAATATTTAAATATATTTTTACTTTATGCATTCTTTTCGCGTAACTATTAGAAAATGTTAAAAAATGTTTTCCTTCATGGTTATACGATATTTGTATTTTTTATACGGTTCCACTAAGTCAGATTTTCTGTTCTTTCATTCATTTATTTTTGTCCCTGCTGTTACATTTGCTGTTACATTCCTTATTAAAAAATCTTGTTTTGTGCATATATATATATATATATATATATATATATATATATATATATATATATATATATATATATATATAAAGAAACAAACTAATTACTCCCTATCTTCCTGGTAAATATAGTATTAATTCCACGGACGAATTTTTACAGATTCTCCATTCAGTAAAACCTAAGAATCAAATAATTGCATCTTTGGATGTCCAAAACGTATTCACAAATGTTCCCGTCCATGAAACAAGTGACATCATTATCCGTGATGTATACAATCATGCTACTCTCGCATCAATCAATATTAAACCCACTATATTAAAAAAAAACTATTATTAGCATGCACCACACAAGTACCTTTTCACGATCCCTTAGGCAATATTCATACACAAATAGATGGTATTGCGAGGGGATCTCCTTTAGGTCCGCTCTTTTCTAATTATCATATGGCAAATCGAGAAAATAAAATAATTAATGACAACAATAAACCCTCTATATATGTAAGATACATAGATGACATCTTTATTTTAGCTAAGAATATCGATCAAATTAACTATCTTAAAAATGAAAGTCACTCCGTCCTCAAATTTACATTAGAACTTAATATTAATAACAAACTTCCATTCCTTGATGTATTCATTGATTCTAGCACACATAAATTTACTACTTCTCTATATAGGAAACCAACTAGCATAAATTCGTGTCTTCTTAATTATAATAGGAAATGCCCCCAACGATATAAGTTAGCTGTTATAAAAAAACTTACTTCAACGTACACAAATGATATCTTCTTCCAAATCTATATTTTATAAAGAATTACACAACTTTAAGCAAAAACTAGTCAATAATGGATTTCCTAACTCCGTTATTGATCAACAAATTACAATGTATCTCAACAAAATTAACAATAGCTCTAACAATAATGATAATATTAATAATAATGGTTTACATCAAAATAAACATAACACTATTAACTTATACTATTGCAACCAAACACATAATAAATATAACCAAGATGAAAAAACTCTCAAAAACATAATACGTAGAAATGTTAAACCAGTGGAAAGTAATAATCAAATTAAACTCATTATATATTATAAAATGTTTAAAACAATTGACTTCATAGTCTATAACAACCCAACAAGCACTAAACTAAATTCTCTACAAAAAACCAATGTAGTGTACCAGTTTACATGCCCATTCAGATATTGCATCTCTGATACTAATCAAAAACCTAGTACATATATTGGTTTACTACAACCACGCTCTCCCGTAGACTTACATGTCATCTTTCTGATCAGAGTACTATTAAACAACATTTCTCTGAAAAACATAAACATGTAGGTAATATCAGACAGATTTTGGTCAACAATACGGTGATCCTTACTCATATACACAGTAAGAGGAACCTGCAGATATTGGAGGCCATGTACATCAAATCGAAACAGCCAACACTCAATAAAATCAACTTTAAAACAGGAAATAACATATTACATTGCATTTGACTACATGGTTTTGTTGTCATTTCGCGCTATCCCGCGGTGTGACGTCATAAATCAGCATCGCAAACTTAAGAACTGCGTTTTTTATTTTTGGTAACTATTGCCGTTGCCAAGCGGAGTTTTATGTCAACACAAAATAAAACCGTCGGTGTTGGTGGATTTTATAATATTTCAGTTTGAACGACCTCTCTGAAGATGGCTCATGTGAGCCGAAAGCTTAGAAGAAAACTAATAAATAATTATCCAAATGTTGAAGAATTTTTGTCTTTATTTTCAACTGAAATTAAAGCAAAAATACGACGTTTAGAACGGTTCATGATTAAACATAATAGACATTCATTGTCTCTTATATTTAACAGCATATGTTTAGAAAATATATAAAGATATATATATATATATATATATATATATATATATAACCTTCTTTATTTTATTACAGGTCCTTTTCGCGTACTATATATATATATATATATTCTATGTAATTGTATATAAATATATATATGCATTTATCTACTATGTATACGTGTAATTATATGTACATATGTAGGTTTACAGCCTCAGTAAGTATTTATATATGTATTTATGTATGTAAATATAAGTATGAATCATAAGTCCGTGATAATATGATAAAAAAAGACAACGCTTTGAAAATAAAAGAGAGACGTCAATAAATTTTAAGTGATAAAGTTAACTGTAAAGAAAATGAATTCTCCAGAAGAAACATCTGCGAGTTGTACATATTGTATTTCCCGAAGCAAAACCATCAAAATAACTGTTATGTCGGGCGTACACAACAGATGTGATCGACGCTTGTATGTGTTTGGCGTATATGTTAATTTTTTTTCGAGTCGGTTAATTGCCATACCTAAAACACGCTTAGATGTTCATATCTCTTTCCTTCCATGACTGATTAGGCAGAAGATTTTCCCGATACTTTCTGTGAGAGAATGTTTGCCAATCAAATCTATATGACCCAGTTTTTCCTATTTATGGTTGAAACGAGAAAAAATGGATTCATACACTGCAAAAAGAAGTACTTCATCCCCTGCTTATTTTCTGAGTTTATCATCTTACAAAAGTAGGAACGGTCTATAACATTTAGGGTAAGTCGGTCTTAAAATTAAGAGATAATATATATAGAAAATTCTAACAAATTACATTATATTAATTTTTGAGAATTTAGTTGTATTTTATTGAAAAAATGAGTATTTTAACCAATAGCAAAACATAACTCAGTACTTGCTGAGAAAAACTCTTGTTGGTAAATACAGAAGATAGACGTTCTCTGTAGTTTGTTACCATGTTTTCACAGATCCCGATGTGTATTTTGGCTCATTCCTCTTTACACATCCTCTGCAAATCCTTTATTTTGTAGGTTGTCGTTAGACAACTCGAAGCTTCAGCTCCTTCCACAGATTCTTCAGAGTATTAAGGTCCAGAGACTGAGTAGGCCACTGCATTACCTTAGTGTATTTCTTCTTGAGCCATTCCATTGTTGCCTTATCAGTATGCTTTGTGTCAGTTTCAAGCTGAAACACTGATCCACCACCCATCTTCAGTGCCCTGGCTGAGGCAAGTTTTTTTTTTTTACTCAAGTTTTCCCTGTACTTGCCCCCATCCATCTTTCCAGTGTAGGTGTCATGTTCCCTTAGCACAGAAACAGTCTTAAAGCATAAGTTTTCACCACCATGTTTAATGATTGGGATGATGTTCTTGGAGTCCAATCAGCTTTTTTCCTCCAAACATAGCGAATCAAATGTTCAATTTTAGTCTCATCTTACCACAGAATTTTCTTCCAACTATCCACTGAATCATCCAGGTGCTCATTTGCAAAAGATTTAGAGGGGCCGGTACATGTGTCTTCTTGAGTATGGGGACCTTGCGAGCACTACATGATTTCAGTTCACTCCGTCTTAGTGTGTAACTAATGGTCATCTTAGTGACTGTGGTCCCAGCTTCCTTGAGATCATCAACAAGTACTTCTCGCATGGTTCTGGGTTGTTCCCTTACATTTTTTATCATCAGGATCACTTTCAGTTGGGAGGTCTTGCGTGGAGCTTCAGACAGAGGGTGACTGATAGTCAATTCTTTCATTTGACTTCTTCTCACCTAGCTGCCTGCCAATCGTCTTGTAGCCCATTCCAGTGTTGTAAAGTTATGCAAATTTGTCCCGGATGTCCTTAGAAAATTCTTTAGACTTGCCCCCTTTAAAGAGATTAAATTTTTATTCATTGAAGAACTCTGTGAACTAGTGTATTTTATACAGGTAATGAGTACTTGATTAGGAGTAATAATTGAAAAATAGAACTAATTTAGAGACCTGCTCATCACATAACTTGTCTGTGGTGCCTGAATCATTGCCAGTTGATAGTGGTGAAATATTTATTTTTTCGGTCAAACAAAATAAATGTAAAAAAATTAATATAATGTGATTTTCTAAGATTCTTTAATACTCTCTATTCACATTCAAGACGAACTTGTCCTGAAAATTATATGCTGTTCCCATTTTTGTAAGGTGGCAAACTCAGAAAATCAGCACGGAATGAAGTACTTATATTTCTCACTGTACATTTTCCAATAGTATTTACGCGTAAGTGAATTTAAGGACTACAAGTGAATATAACTGAATATAAGGAATATAAGTGAAAATCACGAATACAAGTGATTATAACGAAAAAAGCGAATATAATATGTACAAGTAAATACTTGTAAAATCTAAGGTGGAGGTACAATTATTGGTCTAACGTAACAATATAACATAATATATATATATATATATATATATATATATATATGTATATATATTGATTGATTGATTGATTGATTGATTGATTGAAGTACTTAGTTTCTGGTCATAATAAGAATCAGATCAGTGCACATTTATATTAAAAAGTGTTCAATACAATGATATTACGCGACCTAAGTTTCTACCATGAGTGGTGTCTTCAGGCGATTTGCGATAACTGATTTTACTGTTTACCGTTTTTTTAAGAACGTTCACGTAATGGTGTTTTTTAACTCTCAAGTGGCAAGGAATTTTTTAACGTCTAATTTTTTAAATTACAAGGAATTGCACTAATTGAAAGAAAAGCAAAGAGAAAGAACTAAACACCAATAACCGGTTGTTAGTAAGAGAAACAGCCCAACATGCAAATGAGATAATTGAAGATGCCAAAACCAAATAAGTAAAACAATTGAGATATTTGGAAAATGTCATAACAGAGGTCGAAAAGAGCGACACTGAAATTCGAAAGCGATTTTGAATAACCAAAAGACCTTTCGAAATTTAAGCAATGCATTAATAAAAAATATTAGAAATAAAGTGAAGATTACTGAATTGTTGTGTAATATCATTTTTTCTATATGGCAGTGAAAACTAGACAATGTTATCAGAGATGAAAAAGCCTTGACGCAACAGAAATGTGTTCGACAGATAGATGCAGAGAATAACATGAATGTTATGGGAGACAAGTTATGTGAGTTTTAGAGAAAATGCAAAGAAAATGTACACTTATAATTAACATCACAAAAAGACAGTTGACATTTCTCCGGCATAAAATTAAAAGAGATCACAAGACAGATTAAAGGCTGTTGTATATTTATAGATATACATAATTATATATATATATATATATATATATATATATATATATATATCCTGTCATACTCATAGAAATATCGGCAATAGGAAGGCAGGGTCGGCTCAGTTCATTATCTTTACTCCAAGTTCTTAAGGTTTACTATCTCTTATGAAAGCTCATGCCACGTATTTGCACTTAAACAAGGCCTTATTACGTTATTTCTTGCAATAATTATGCTGTCGATTAATGATCATTATCATCAGAAAATAGTTGCGTATCTATCTATCTATCTATCTATCTATCTATCTATCTATCTATCTATCTATCTATCTATGTCACTGTGATTATCTATTGCTGTGATTATCTATCTATCTATCTATCTATCTATCTATCTATCTATCTATCTATCTATCTATGTCACTAGTATTATCTATCTATTGCTGTGATTATCTATCTATCTATCTATCTATCTATCTATCTATCTATATATATATATATATATATATATATATATATATACAAAAAATAATTCAAATCAAAAGCATTCAGTTCATAATATGCACCTGATTATTGCATAATGTCTGAAACCCCTAGTCTTGCTTAAAAGTAGGATAATATATATATAAATGAATATATCTGGTGATATATCTCTCTGGATTAATCTATGGATTATATATGTGCGCGTTGATCGATAGCAAGATTTGGCATTTTTACATCACTGTTAGATTGGTAGTGGGCGCCATTTTTCGACTTGATGTTATATCTATCTGCTTTAATTGAAGGCGTGTTTATTGCTACATATTTTTACCATCTGTTATTCGTTCTCGTGAGTTCTCGTGTGTGTGTGTGTGCGTGAGTGTGTCATGTGTGTGTGTTTATGTGCGTATACTTCTTGTATTTTTTCCTACCTTGTGTTCATTTTATATATATACCGACATACATTTTACCGTTATCATATATATATATATATATATCCTCCTGTCACGCATTTTTAAAGGCAAGGATAAAATCGTATAGTGTAATTATATATATATATATATATATATATATATATATATATATATATATATATATATATATATATATATTAGTTTCAGATAAAATCCTGAAATAAGATGAGTCTGAAAAGAAAACATTTCGGCCGCTGATTAAATCTGTGGTGCAGCGACGTATTGTTGATTAACGACTAGAATTCAGAGAAGATATGCAACAGCTAGGAAAAAGTATTACATGAGAACTTAAAAATATTTAGCTACCCATGTAAAATTACATGGAATTGATTGATGATATATTTGATGTCATAGAAATAGTCAATCAGCCCATCTTAGAAGACGAAAACAATGGGGAGATTGAACAAATTTTGAGCCAAAATAATAGACAAGAAAAAATCTATTTCAAATTTGGTGTCAAAAAAATACTGGGAATTCTTACACTAAAGGTTTATCTTCTGCTTCTCGGGTCGTGTCCCTTCAGAACGTAGGCGATCAGGGACTTCCAGTTGGCGCTGGCTCTTGTCGCTCTCAATATTTTTCTCTTGGTATCTCCCCCAAACCACACTCCGCCATCCATTTCCTCAGGCCTATCAAGTAGTTATTTTAGTTGCTTTCTCTGAGTACTCTTTCCTTCTATCCGTCCTATAAGTATTCAATTGTCCAGGCCTTCCTTCTTCCTTACGAGTCCCTGGAAGTTCATCTGTCTTTATGTTAAATATGATTTTTTTTTGTTTTTATCATCTCCAATACCTCATCGTTGGTTACGTTCTCAGTTCATGTTATCCTCAGCATCTTTCTGAAAAACCACATTTCTGCTGCCTCAAGCCTTTCCTTCTTTCTTGATGAGATCGTCCAAAATTCGCTGCCATACAGATGGACAGATATCTCACAGCAATACAGCACTTTTTTCTTTGTTTAATATGAGATTTTTTCCCGGTCATACTAATTAAAAAAATAAATAACAATATTTAATTTCAATCAAGGCGTGAAAACTAAGACATAAAGAATTAGCTTTTGAAACGTGCCCTTGGTCATGTCTGTTAGCTTTTGAAACGAGTCCTTGGCCATGCCTATGCCTCTTTGGATCTTAACATCACACTTTCTATCCTATATCAGCACGCTTCTCAGGTATCTAAATTTATTTACTTCTTTTTGCTGATGACCATACATTCAGTTTCTTCGAAGTTTATGCTTAGTCTTTTCTTTTCACTTTCCCTTTCTGTAGAAAGTCCTGTATTCTTTTAATGAATATTAAAAATCACAAACAAGAAACTGTAAACTAATAAGTATATTTATTCAGGTAAGAAAATTGTTTTATTCCGTTTTTTATAGGCAATCTTTTTGTAAGCAATTTTTCTCTCCATAATCTACCTGCTTTCTCAGCTTTCTATTGTTCCTTTCTAACTAGGTTGTACTCCTCACTCTTTTCTAATTAATCTTTTTACATTTATGTAGCCCCCTGCACATCAGTGGCGTTTCCGCCTTGCTCGGGCTGCAATGATTTAAAAAAAATCTTACATATATACCATTCGTCCAAACTTGAAATATCCCTGCCACTTTATGATCCGGTGCCCCTGCTATTTACCTTGAGATCCTTGATAAAATCCAAAGAAGAATCAGCAATATTATCAGTCCTGATCTGGCGTCTCGGCTTCACTCACTTTCCCACGTCCGTAATGTTGACTCTTTGTGCCTTTTCTATAAATACTTTCTTGTCAATTGTTCTGATGTGCTCTTCGCTATGGTATCTAGAAATTTATAATCTATGTTCTGAATAAGATTTGTGTCGAGGTCTCATCAATTTACAGCTGAGCTGCCTATATGTAGCCGCTAACAGTTTCTTTTCTCGCAATGCTCGCATTTGGAACCCCCTTTCTGTCCAATGCTTTTCAGCCAAGTTTAATCAGAAAATAATTATTTGCATTGTTTATCGCAATTTACTGCCCTGATTAATCTTTCTTCTTGCTCCTTATTAATGTTTATGTGCCTAATTTTACCACACTCTGTAACTATTTGTGTTTTAGTGTCTTTGCTATTTTACAAGGGGTCATACTAATTAAAAAAGAAATAACAATATTTAATCTCAATCAAGACGTGAAAGCAACTAAGACACACAGAATTACGAAGAATAAAAGACACCGAAAATCATTTTTAATAAAAAGGGAGAAAAACTAGTAAAATCAAATCACAGAAAAAGTTGATTGACGTTGCATTTAAATTTTTGAAGATCGTAGTTGACAGGAAATTAAGAAACCGATAGTTCTTTGGGTGAGAAGTGTGGGGCAAGAAATTATTAGAAATGACTTACGCTTATATTTAGCAATTTGAACTTTAAAATGGCAAGAATTAACTACCAATCTAGTACTACTCTTTAATTCATGATGTCGAGCTACCAAAGTTGGAAGTTCAATTGTTAAAAATATTTCTAAGCAAGGCTTAGACAATCTACCCAATAGCGGTTGGAAAGGGATTGAAACAGAAATGCCAAGCCATGATGGCACGTTTAACAAGACTGACTAGTTCTCAATATCAAAAAATATTCATGAATGAAATTGCCCTCAACATTTCCAGATTTATTTTTCCAGACAGAAAAAATTGTATTCAATCATTAAAATGTTCATGAAAATAACAATGAAACAATACACAAGCTGATATCTGTGAGAGGAATATTAAATTCAAATCATTGAAAGATTGACGAAAATGAGTTATGAAAATGCACAATGATAAAATAAAGCTTTATTTCTACTATGTCGGATGTTCAGTTAATTAAATTTGTTTTTATGGCCAAAGTTTTTTTGGAATTTATTAATGAAAAATTGTTTGTGCTGAATTAAAACACCTCACGCGCCCAAAATGTTCTTATCAATATATAGAATTCTCACGAGATATAATACTAATAAAAAGAAAATTTCAGTTACTTTATTTGGTTACCAATTTTATTTTGATAACACTGACTTGTTCTAATGACTATATATATATATATATATATATATATATATATATATATATATATTTCATTGGATAAGTCACCGACAAAGAATATTTAGTTGATTTTTTAAAAAATGTTTTTCAGCATCCATTTACTTTTTTCCGTTTTGTTAAAGATATAAATATAAAACATTTCCATATTGTTTGATGTCGTGAAAGCTTTCGTCCAATTTTCTAGCCATTATTAAGCGTGCTTATGTCTCTGCAGTTGTTATTTTTCCTCATGCTTCACATAAACACCCGTAAACACGACAAAGAGAAAGTCAGTGAAAAGGCTCGGACGGCTGTATCGAATTCCACTGAGATAGAGAAGTGCAGAAAGTGGCCATAGATGGACATTTAACCATCGACAGAACCCTACCCCCTGACAAAATGAATGCTTTGTGTGAACCAGATGGTTTACGACCCCGATTTATGTGGCCATGGTAGGTGCATGATATTACCTGTCTCGCAGATGCAGAAATGCACAAGTGGCTTAGAGTTCCCCGCCCCTGCTTCTCTACAGTGGGAATTTATACTAATGCCAGAAAGCTGAAACTTTCTCAAGTTTTCATTAATTTTCATTAGTGGTGGAATTCAAGGTCAGGAAATTACCCCTTCACATGATGAGGGACTCATCTGATGAGTTTTTAAGCATGTTACAGCCAGATATTAAAACTGGCACCAAATGTCAGTAGGGGCCACCAGAAAAGCCAGCCTGTGAACAAGCAGATTATCGATGTTACCCAAATCAATCGAGCTTGCCTTAGCAACCAGTTTTTCTCCAAACTAGGTCCAAAGAGAAAACGATACATGGTTGAAGAAATCAGGCATTTTGAGAAAGAGCAGCGGACAGCTACTACTGTTTCTCGGCGAAAACAACCAATTTCAAGTAGAACGACTACATCAGAAAAAATTGCTACGTCTACCGCTAAGAAGGTTGGGTCACTGTTTTGGGAGAGGAAGTTTTTCTCGTCAGAATAAATTTTATACATTTATAAATGTACCATTCGTACCTGCACTGAATATTGTTTCCATATCTGGTCGGGTGTTCTTGCTATTCATCTCGCTGTTCTTGATAAAATCCAAAGGAAGATCTGCAATGTAATCGATTTTAATTTAGTAGCTTGACTTCAGTCACGTTTCCCACCGACGGGAGGCGGCTTCTCTCTGTCTTTTCTTCCCGTATGCCATCAACACATGAATTTACTCGTGATACTTCTTGGCAACTAGGCCCTACACTTTTACCGCCAAAATAGGCTAATACGATCTCCTATCTAATTTGATCAGCCTCATAATGCATGCACATTATGTCAAAATGTTTACAGAAATCAATCTGTTCTGCTATTTAGCCTATAGCTAGAGGTAGAAGAAATGAATTAATACCTAAATAAATTCACTAACTGGCAAATGATCGCCGGTGAATTGAACGAATTCGAACTCGGCTCTTCTATTTCTCATTCTGAGTCGATAGCCACTCATAACAACGCAAATCTACACATACGCACTAACAGAACCACACACACACACACACACACACACACACACATACATGCATAAACAGACAAATATAAATGAATCAGTAATTAAAACTTTCAGTCCGACCCACTTTTTAGAATCTTACGCAGTGAACAAATATAGGTTAAGTTATGTTTGTGGATCCGCGGATACTTCAGTACATCTTCACAAACAAACATACACCCAATTATATATATATATATATATATATATATATATATATATATATATATGTGTGTGTGTGTGTGTGTGTGTGTGTGTACGTACGTGTGTGGGTGGAGAGAGTGAGAGACAGAAATTGAGAAAGAGAGAAAGAGAGAGAGAGGTTGAAAGCGATAAGAATTTCTCTCCAACCGTGTAGGTATATAGATGAATAGATAGATGTATAGATGTTTGCATAGATAAATCGATGGTAAACGTTAAATAAAAATAATTAAATCAGAAATTTGAGAAACGCATATTTTATTTTATTTTGCCAGAATATCTTTAGAAGTAATTGAATTTTAGCTTTCAGAAATTTTCGATAAGGGCTTCAGTTCAAATTTTCAAATTTCTTTTTCTTTTTCATTGATTTGAAAATATATACTCCGCGTTTTGGTTATGCCGTAAATTTCATTATTTCATCTATCAAAAGTTTAGATAAAAATATCAATTTACGGAAAAAATATTTCTAAATATTTTAAATACTAAAAACAACTGATATCTTTTTAAAAATAAAATTGTTGAGTGGGAGTTATTTTTGTATTTCAAGGAATTTGCAGAATGAAGAAAACGTATATCTACTTCTTAATATTTATTAGTGTTATGTTTTGCTTATCAATTTGAGTAGCAGTATTCATAGCACAGCACTGTGTGTCGTCTGTGACACCCGGTTCACACTGCACCCACGTCTATTGAACAGGTTAAGAGGCTCTCCCTTGTTCCCTGTTTAGAATGTGGTTTCCGGCTTTCTCTTTTCCAATCTTCTCACTTTTTTTTTTCAATTGGAGTAGATAGATCTATCTATCGCCCAGTTCACACTCCACCCATGTCTATTGAACAGGTGAAGAGGCTCATCCCTTGTTCCCTGTTTAGGATGTGATTTCCGGCTTTCTCTTTTCCTATCTTTTCACTATTACGTAACCCCCTGCACATCAGAGGAGTTACCGCTTTGCTCGGGGTAATACGATTTTAAAAAAAAAACTATATTTTGTGTTATTTTTAAATGATCGTCTAATAATCATGCGGACAATAATAGCCCGAAATATTATTATTGTGATCTTTCAATAAATTTGTGTAGAACCTCTTGCCTACCGCACATTCCGTTTGATAATTATAACCTTCACTTCTACTCCCGCAGTTTCTTTTCTCGCACTTTCCGTCTATGGAACTCTTTTCCATTTTCTTGCTTCCCTGTTAGTTACAATCTCCAAAAATTTTAAATGTAACGTCAGTTGCCATTTTCTATCTCCTTGATTCCCATGCATTGTAGAACCTCTTGCCTACCGCACATTCCGTTTGATAATTATAACCTTCACCTCTACTCCCGCAGTTTCTTTTCTCGCACTTTCCGTCTATGGAACTCTTTTCCATTTTCTTGCTTCCCTGTTAGTTACAATCTCCAAAAATTTTAAATGTAACGTCAGTTGCCATTTTCTATCTCCTTGATTCCCATGCATTGTAGAACCTCTTGCCTACCGCACATTCCGTTTGATAATTATAACCTTCACTTCTACTCCCGCAGTTTCTTTTCTCGCACTTTCCGTCTATGGAACTCTTTTCCATTTTCTTGCTTCCCTGTTAGTTACAATCTCCAAAAATTTTAAATGTAACGTCAGTTGCCATTTTCTATCTCCTTGATTCCCATGCATTACTTACCTTTTCTTCGACATCAACGGAACCTTTTTTTTTGCTTTGTTTTCTCATTGTAACCCCTTACGCACCAGTGGCAGTTCTGCATTGCCTGGGGTGAAATGATTGAAAAAATATCTGTTAGTTCCATCGAATATACTTCTAGGTTTATCATTTAAAATCGATATTGACAGATCAGTTCATTTTCTTTCCCATAATTTCTTTTTAATAATTTCCTGCAAGCAAGACAAAAAAGCCACTAAAACACAAAGATTTAATGTGTGTGAATAAATAAGGGAAAGTGAGCTAGAAAAATAAAAAATAATAATAATAATAATAATAATAATAATAATAATAATAATAATTTTTTTTTAATCATGTCACCCCAACCAAGGCGGTAACGCCACTGATGAGCAGGGGGCTACGTAAGAGTAAAAAGATTGGAAAAGAGAAAACCGGAAACCACATCCTAAATAGGGAACAAGGGATGAGCCTCTTCACCTGTTCAATAGACGTGGGTGGAGTGTGAACCGGGCGATAGTTTAGTCTATCTACTCCAATTAAGAGAAAAACAGCGAGAACAATAAAAAATACGAATATAATTAATCATAATTAATAACAATTAATAACAATACGAATAATAATAATAATAATAATAATAATAATAATAATAATAATAATAATAAATATCAACACATTATCGCTTGAACAAAAAGGGTGCACACACTACCGCTTGAACAAAAAGTGTGCAAACGTGGCTGTTACGGATCAATTACTTATTAACAGAATGATCCTGGAAAACTGCTACAATGCAAAGAAAAATCTTAGTACTGCCACGGTAGCTTATCATAAGACATTCGATAGTGTACCACATTCCTGGATCTTAAAGACTTTAGATATATACAAGATATCACCCGTGACCATCAATTTCATCAAATAATGTATGTCGATATGGAAAACAACCCTTTACCTGAATCATATAAATGGAACCTATAAGTCTGGTGAAATAAACGTCAAGAGAGGTATATTTCAAGGTGACTCTTTGTCTCCCTTACTATTCTGCATATCATTAATAACACTAACCAGTCAACTTAACGAGACAGAAAGTGGTTATAAAATAGGCCAAAACAAATAAGCCATCTATTTTACATGGATTATTTAAAGTTGTATGCTAAGAATGATAATAAGCTGGAAGATCTTCTGCAAACTGTAAAATGCGTCAGCGAAGACATTGGAATGAAATTCAGTCTGAATAAATGTGGTAAAGCTACAGTTTTACGTGGATCGCTGCAACAAACATCCTCAATTAGCTTAAACCCTACTGTAACAATAAAAGATTTAGAGCTAGAAGAAGCTTACGAATACCTAGGTGTAAATGAGAGTGAAAAACTTCACCATAAAAATGAAAGAAATAATGCGTAAAGAGTACTATAGAAGGCTACGACTGATATTAAAAATTGAATTGAATTCTCAGAATAGAATTGTGGCCATTAATAGCCTTGCAATCCCAGTTGTCCAATATAGTTTCAACATCTTAAACTAGACTATAAACGACATCAGGCGAATGGAAACTAAAACAAACAAGCTTCTTTCTAAGCATGAGACGTATAATCTAAAGGCCGATGTAGACCATCTATACATACCCCTTAAAAAAGGTGGAAGAGGTCTTATTCAGCTAGAATTGTCATACAAGACAACAACTATTGGCTTATTAACATACATAGAAACAACAAAGAACTAGATGATACAATTAGGCAAACAACATGAAAACAGAAAGAAAAAGTATTTAATAATAAAAGAAGACAGTAAATACAAACAAGATCTACATTTAGTAGATACTGGAGAAAAGCAAATCAGAAGCCAAGAACCATCTATTGCGGCAACAAATATGAAAATGAAAGCCAAAGATAACGCACTTGAACAGATGAAATAACGCTGGCAAGACAAACCTCTGCATGGCCAATATCCAGAAAGTGCCACTAAATCCAATGTTGATAAAGTTAATACTCATCGATGGTTACGTGCATCTGGATTAAAGTCTGAGATTGAAGGCTTTATTCTTGCAGCGCAAGACCATTGTCTTTTCACTAGGATCATTCAGGCAAATATTATACACAATAATGTGGTTCCAAAATGCAGGTTCTGTGATAAATACCAAGAAACAATAGATCATCTAATCTCAGGATGTTCTGTACTTGCCCCAAATGAATATAAAATCGTCATGATAAAGTGGGGCTATATTTCCATTGGACAATGTGCAAACTCTATAGAAAATATGTAAAGAAACACTGGTATGAACATCACCAAGCACCAGTTACAGAAATAGAAGATGTCACCATTCTATGGGATTAGACCATATACATAGACAGAAAAATTGAAGCCGGACAAATAAGCCGGACATTATTGTTAAAAACCAAATAGAAAAAAACTTGCCTATTAATTGATATGGCTTGTCCAGCGGATAGTAACATAGCAACCAAGGAATTCGAAAAACTGTCAAAATATAAAGACCTGGAAATTGAAATAGAAAAAATGTGGAAATTAAAAACATGAATCGTGACTGTGATAGTAGGTGGATTTGGAATGATAAAAAATGGAAAAAAACAACACATTGAAAGAATCCCTGGAAACCCCAGCTTAAGAGATATACAAAAAATTGTCTTGTTAAGTACAATTCACACATTAAAGAGAACTTTGTCTATGTAACGATAGGGATGTTAGATGAAACAAAAAAAGAAAACATGAAATGGAACCATAACAACACACCACGAACTGCCTTAGGTCTTCCTGCAGACTTTAGTGCGACCATAGCAGAAATCTAAATATGACGAAAAATAACAACTTAATAATAATACGAATAATAGTATTAAGAGAAAAGGAGCGAGGACAATAAAAGAATAGGAACTATAATTAATAATAATAATTGATTATAATACGAATGATAATAAAATCCCTGATCAAATTCAAGAAACTACAGAAAGTACTGACTTTCATTGAAAATCAAAAGAAAGTCTGTTCTATGTATTAATAATAATAATAATAATAATAATAATAATAACTAGCAGAACCTGTGGAGTTTCCACGGATGAGTAATTATGTTTTCCTGGAAAAATTTTACTTTGTCTTACTACAAATGATACTAACGTCTTAATAAATAAAATAAATTAATAAAATAATAAAATTTTCAAAAATTGTTTTCATTTTTTATTATTGTTAAATAATTTAATAATATATAAAATATTTTAAATATTTTAAAAATCTTCAAATAATTGATTGTGAGTAGACTTTTTCGTTAAGAATTGATTATTAATTTTCTATTTAAATTTAAAAGTTTCATAAAAATCGTTTTATTATTAATCGATTTTTTTTTCTTCAGAGTATAATGTCCTTTATCATCATTTATCCATCACACCCAGATGATACATAGAGCAGCAACTTTCTGTTGTTTTTTCTGTAACAAACTGTTTTTTTACGGGGCAGGTTTGTTAGCCCTGCACCCAACCCCCAAACCTGATGGACTGGTGGACCATTCTTGGTCCTTACGTTTACAGCACCTGCTATTCCGAAATGGTCACCTATTTAAGTACTGACTAGGCTCGATGTTGCTTAATTTCGGACGGGAACCGGTGTATTCAACACGATATAGCCGTAGACTATAATGACGTTAATTGTTATTAATTATTACAGCAATTAAAAGCTTATGAAATTATATCAGAGTTTTATTCCATTTTTTATTTTACTCTTCGGAGAAGATTTTCAGATAATGATTGTAAACTTAAAATAAAAAAAAATAGATGATTTATATTCCCCAATGAATCTTGCGTTGAACAAATAAAACTGAAGTTAGCCATGAATATAAAACTTATCAAGATTTCATTGATTTACGTGGATGGGGTAACAGAGGTAAAAAATATATTTTACTCAAGATTTTTGAACAAATAATAATTTCGAAAATAATTTCATTCATTTGTGAATAAGTACTGACAGTTTCATTAAAACTCGACAATTATTTGATTTTTGCTAGAATTTTCAAATTAATGTGTTTGACACCGAAAAAGTGGCTGATACAATCAATACGTTTCCATTGTAAAACAGTCGTAACGTTTCTTTAGCCGCAAACTCAAATCAAAGCAAAACTTTCTGACAAAATTTCGAAAATGTCAGAAGGAATTAAAAAAATAATTGAAGTTACTTTAAAGGCTCTCGTGTCCATTGTAAACTGAAAAACCAACTGAGTAATGGCCAAGGGTGTAAAACAGCCCAGAAATTTCATTATTAGGTCACGGGATACGACAACAAACCTACCTATTTTTACTATATTGTACAGTACACACACATATACACAGCTTATGCTGCTGCTGCTGCTGCTACGGTAATGCTATAGACTTTCTACTCCTACTCTCTCAATCTTTACTACCCTTTCGTTTGTCAAAGGTGAGAGAAAGGCTAAGGAGAGTAGCGTTTAAAAAGATAGAGGGGAAGGAAAAGCTCATATAGAGAGTAAGTGGCGTAACGGACGGACAGACGAACTAAGGAAGGAACAAGCAGAATTAATATATGCTAATAATAATAATGGAACATGAACTAGCACAGTAAAAGAACACGAATCAGAACACAGGTAGATAATGACTGACATTGCATTTAAATGTTTGAAGATCAAATTTGACTGGGAAGCATGAAGGGAGTCTCAAAGGCGAGAAGTTTGAGAAAAGAAACTGTTAGCAAAAACTGAAAATTACATCTGGTCAATTCAACTGCATAATGAGAAAACTATGTTGCCAATCTGGTATTGCACTTAAATTCATAAAGTCTAGGTACGATAGAGCTAAGTTGATTGGAACAATTACCATGAAAAAATATATATAGAATAGGCACAGGGATGCTACATTATGGCAGTTGGGAAGTGACTCAAGCTAGGATGACAGGTCAGGATGAATAATATTACAGATTTGCCTTTAAATGTTATTAATAATTTGCAAATATACAGCAAGAGCATCGAAACACATGTGGTAGCAATTTTCTAAAAATCGGTAAATGGTAGACTTATAAATATGCCAAAAATTTCTGCAGAGAGAAAATGTCTAGCACAATACATAGAACAGACTTTCTAGTTGTGATTTTCAATGAAAGCAAGTACTTCCTGTAGTTTCTTGAATTTGATCAAGGATTTTATTAATCTACATTTGTTCTTTCTGTTTAGATTTGCCGCATAACATACTTAAACAATTTTCTCGTTTTTAATACACTTTCCTTGGTCATTCCTGACTAAATTACTTTTT